>PVIJ01000049.1:0-159676 GCA_004024925.1 Scalopus aquaticus
AAAAAAAAAAACCCAAAAAACCAAACACTCATGTCATTTGTAGCAACATGGACAGAACTGGAAGGGATGATGCTAACTAAGCAAAATAAGTCAGAAGAAAAAAGATAAAATACTGGATGGCTTCACTTTTATGTGGAATATAGAGAAACCAAACAACAACAACAAAAAAGATAAAACTTTTAAATGACCATAGATCTGAGGCACATGGGGGTGGGGGGGGTCAAAACTGGGGAAGGAAGAGCACAGGGACGCTGGTGAAGGACGTGGGTGCTGTGGTGGTCGGATAAATACAGGGACTTTACCGGAGGGGAGAAAACAGATACTAAATAAAAAGTAACGGATGTTAGAAAAGAAGTAATTAAATAAAACATTGAAGAAAAAAATAACATGTCAATCTAAAGGGGGATGATTGAAGGAAAATGCTCGAAGGCCTTCTCAGGAGTGTCCCATCTCTTGAGAGCTTAGAAATGCAGAATGCCAGGCTCCTCCTGCCGTTCCTGAATTGGTATCTGCATTTTAACATACTCCCCAGGTGATTCACGTGTACATTAGAGATTGAGAAATTCCCAGGATCCTTTCATTGTTTGGAATGGGGATTATGACATCAATTAACCATAAAGTTAATTTTATGTATATAACTTCCACATCAGCACAGGATTCAGAAAATCAACAAATTTAAAAGGGAGGGAGTTTCAGGAAACAGAAAAAAAGGTATATGCAGAACACGTGAAAAACACTGTCAAGGTGAAGCATAACAGTGACTCCAGTAAGGGCGAGTGGCCAAAATTTAAAAGTTAGTTAAGAGAGAGCGATCAGATAGAATTTAAAAATAATCCAATTCTGTGCTTTTTTCAAGAAACTCGCCCTAACATAAGGTCATGGAAATGAAAACCTCAAAAAAGAAATTACTACCTGGCAAACACAAGAATTTGGGGGTAGCAATAATACCTCAACAACGCTTTTTAGAAAGAAAAAATAAAAAAGGTTGCTAAGGTAACCATGTTAATATAAAAATGTGTTTTAAGGCAAAAGATTCAAATCACTTAGATTTAATAATTCAAAAACAGCCCTAAAATATATAAGGCAAGATTGATGGAACCACAGGGAGAAATTTGCAAATGCGATATATTTGCTAGCAGACTGGAAAGCATCTGTCTTAATTATTAGAAGGTCAAGCATCAAAAAAGTAGTGCAAATATAGAACATTTGAACAACAATCAAATACGCATGATCTAATAAACACACGTGCAAGTGCTGAACCTGGAAATTAGAGACTACATGTCCTTCTTACACGTCCTCCTTAAGCACATTAAAAAGTTTCCAAAACAAAGCAACAGCCAAGTGGTGGTGGTGGTGGTACAGATAAGATGGTTTTAAATGGAGAAAAGATTCTCCTTTTAAATCTTTTCTTTATTTTTAGCATTATCAGCACTGAGCACAGCACACATAACCTCAGTTTCTGAAACCTTAATCATCCTGTGAAACTCATCCATTTTTAAAAAGCGCAGACCCTGCCACGAATTGTGAGGGATCTGCTTGTGTCTTTGACAGCATAATTGAATTGTATGAGCAATCTGATTTTGACTGTTGATCGAATTTAAATTAGGAGGATGCCAACTCATGCAGCAACTGCTGCTTAGACACGGGCTTTGCATCCAGTGCTAGCGTGAGCGCAACAGAGATTTTGGAATTCCGGGGTAGGACCTTTCTCCAGCATTCTTGACTCCTAAACGCAGACCTCTTTGCATATCCGAAAGCTTGGTAAAGTAATTTTTGGCCTTTTCAGATATACTTCGCCCCCACATCTCCAGAAGTACCCTCCACCTCCTCTGAATCACTTCAGCCTTTTATCTGTGAATAATGTTTGGCACACAGTGGGCATCTGACAAAAGTTTTGATGATAGAAAAGAAGGGAAAGAGGAAAAGAAGGTTCAGGTTCATGCCTTCTAGGGTTTTTTGTCCTAGGGATCCCCAGGAAAGGGCAGAAATCCCGACTTACCAGATTGTTCTAGGGCAGTGCTGGTGCTTTTTCAAGAAAGACAGCATTGGCGATTGCAGTAGGGCAATCCACAATACTCTCAAAGACCTTTAGTTGCAGAATTCACGTGAAAATTGTAATTTTTCCCACTTGAAAATTTTCTCTCATGGTTTCTGGAAAACACATGGACTCTTACACAGGAAGGAAGTGCTTCTAGCATAACTTGAAGGAAGCTCTGTTTATTATCACAGATCCAACCTGCTCACTTAGTGGACACTATAAACTCTTACAGTTCCTATGGCAATGGTTAGCTCTCCATGGCTGCGTAAGAGCACCCATTCAGTAGCTCACAGTTTTTAGGTCAGAAGTCTGGCAAATTCAAGGTGTCATTTGGTGTAAGTTCTCTCCTGAAGACAAATCTCCAGGGGAAAAATCTGCTTCCAGTACCATGAAGGACTGACGCCCCTCTTTCTCTGCTAGTTGTCGGCCCATAGAGGCTGTGTGCCTTCCTTAACTCGGGGCTTTCCTATTCCCCAGCCCAGCACTGCCAGGGTGAATCTTTCTTGTGTTTCAAATCTCTGACTTCCTTTCTTTCCTTCTACTAGCTGGAGGAAATTCTCTGCTTTTAAAAGGTGGGTGTGAGTATGTCAAGGCCCCTTGGATAGTCTCCTGTGTTAAGTCCCCTGTGCCACGGGAGTGAGCCCAGCCCTGGGGTCGGGGGGGAGCACGGGAGGGCCTGCCTGCCTGGGGATTCTGCCTGTCACCTTCGTGTGTACATTTTATCTCATTCCCAAGAATCTTGAGGGCAGGTTAATGCCTGGTCCATGATAACACTTAGTAAATACTGATATTTACACTGTCAGTGATTAAGAAATAATGTCAGAAGTTATGTGTGAGGATTACAGTCTTATTCATGTTTAAATATCAAGACTAATGTTTGTTTTTTACTATAGTTTAGGCAAATATTTAGATGAGTAAATGAAAGAATGAATAATTGTATAATTTAGTGCTATGACCGCCATTACGGTTATTATATTAGAAGATGTATTTTTCTAAAACCACCTTTAGTTAGTTAGCAATTGTTTTGTTGTTTTAATAAAATGGTACAGATAGTCTTCTAGTTTCTTGGGGGCTTTTTTTTGACTGAGAACAAAAGCAAAAAGAAGTTTAATAATAACATGAATAGCTCCTGTAGACATGGGAGAAAACAGTAAAACTGAGTAACTCACCCAAGTTACTGTCATCACCTTAAATAATCGTGGATGGTTCCAGGAAAGGCGCAGCAGACAAGGGCTGTGCCATTCAGCCTGAGATTTAAGTCCCTGCCTTTTCCTCTGATGGGCTTTAAAGAGATTGGGTCTTCCCATTGCAGTGAGGGAGACCCCCTTTCAAAGGGAGAGTTTTGTTTTACACATGGAAATGTACCTTCTGAAAGGGCAACCTCCACCCAAGTTCAGAGCCCCTTCTGTGAAACAACCCTTATGCCTAAGAGACATATTTCGGGGGTGGCAGATTTTCTTACCTGAGAGTCCCACCTTTGAAACTTCCCCAGAAGTTTCACCATTTAGAAGCTAAGTGGCTCAAATATTTCATAGAGCCAGTTTCTCAGTCATGAAAAATAGATGAGTCCAGTTAAACAATTGTGTCTCATTTCTGGTGGTGACCCCTTGGGTGAGTTCCCAAAGGTGTAAGCCTGCATCGTACAAGCAGTAACAAGAGGCAGTTCTATGGCAACGAAAAGGAAACAAGGGGTTAGTGCCTGGAGCAGACCATACTTTGACTAGACAGGAGTCCCAGGGGCAGTGGTGGAGGTTTCTAGATGGCAGCGTGCAGCATCCTCAGCTGCAGCAAGGCAGCCAGGGTCTCCTGGTTTGCACTTTGGATCTCTCTGATGATGTTGTCGGCCATTCAGGTAAATTTTCTCAGTTGCCCACGTATGACAGTCATGAAACCAAATTGTTTTTTGCCTACTTTCTGGTCGAAGTCACAGGATCTTTTCTGTGGTGGCCGCTGAGGAGCGAGCAATGTCAGCCAAAGAAGTCATCCCGTCCTCAGTGCCCAAACTGGGTGGAGTGAGGGAGGGGGCAAAATGCCCTCTTCCCCTGTAGGTTCTTCTAGGCTGGCAGACAACCAAACGAACTTCCAACAGACTGATAAGAGAAAAAACCGGAAAGTAGTTTAATAACGTATCTATCTCCTCTCTACATGGGAGAAACCCAACAAAATTGAGTAAGCCTCAATTTGTTTTTGTTTTTTAATTATTGCTTTAGAAGGAAAATTTTACAAGTTGCTTGTTCACATGAACATTTTCTGTATTTTTTCCAGGTATAAAGAAATGAGCACTGGACTAAGAGCTGAAAGTTAGATTCAGAGAGCTAGAGGTGTGTGTGTGTGTGTGTTTGTGAAAGAGTGAGAGAGTGTGTGTGTGTATGTGTGCATGCATGCGTGTGTGCAAATATGCACGCTTTCAGGGTGAGGACAGTTGAATTAGATAGACTTTCATATCCCAGTGTCCAGTGCTACTGTTTCATATATTGAAACCTATTATTTCACATAGCCACCTGCTTATACATTTTGGTTCTAGATGCCTAACAGAAGTATTTCAATTGAAGGAAAAAATAGTTTTTTTTCCAGGCATCAGAAGGACCCTTTCCTCCTGGCATTGCAGTGGTGACAGTGACAGCTCCCAGGACAGTTCTCTTTGGCATAGGGACTGTGTCATGTTAATGTTTTCCTTCCTGCGTGAGTAGCTTTGTAACTCGCAGTTTTGAGTGATGGGTGGTGTTGCAATTTAATGATATTTGCTCAGCCCTTATTGACTATCTGCTCAAAAAACAGATTAGCAGATACTTATTCCATCACAGAGCTTGTCTGGGTAATGATGTCAGTGTACTCAGACAAGTAATGTGATTCTCTGCCTAGCCTAGTTGCTGATGGTCACCCAGAGGTCGTTCCCATCTGAGATGACTCATGTGGAGGCTTCTGGGACTGTATTTTGAAGAATGTCATGTCAGGAGGAGTGGTAAGACTTACGCTTCAGCCCTGACCATGCAGGGTAGCTTTTAACCAGCATTTCCCAAAGCTGTCTGGCCACACAATCCTGACACCTCACGGAAGACTGTTTGGGAAAGGCTGAGTTTTTCTGATTGAAGAATCTAAGACCACCTCTTAGGAGCATTGTAGAGGACTTGTATAAGAAGTAGCTTTAGATATCATCTAGTTGAACTCCTCATTCCACCAGGAGAATCTGGGAGATTAAAGAGACTTAGCCAAGATAGTGAGTTGGGGACAGACCTTGATGGAAATAATCCAGGTGTTCTATGTCCCACTTCTGTGCTCTTCTCACCATCTTGAAGTTCTTAGACTGATAAAAATCACCTTGTTTCTGTGAGCCATACCTTTGACATTGACTGGGATTCAGTTTGGGCCTAGGAGGAGGAAGAGGAGAGATGGAGAAAGAGGAGGAGGAGGAGAGAAGGAAGGCTTTGTTGTCTAAGGCCCTTCTTAAATGGCCAGTTCTCGGGGAAAGGTGTGCAACTTGCTGGAGTCACAATTCCGTAGAAACCCAGATCCCAAGGTTTTCTGGCTGAGGGTCTTTGATGTTTGCTCCCCTTCTTTTACATTAGGCTGAGAGATTATGTCTTGGAGTCTTACTTTGCTCTCCAGAGTACTTACTCTTCCCCTAAATACAGCAAGTAGCACATAGTAGGCATTCTGCTGAACTGCATCATTGCTTGTCCCTGTGTGCCATCTCCTAGAACAGTACCTTATAGCTTAAAATAGATTTTCAGTATTTAAAAAAATAATTAATCAAATTGAGGATGTTACTTAACCTTTCAGGGTAGGAGTAGGGTGTGCCTGTCCTTTTAACTACACATTCTCAGCCAACGGTATCAGGACCCTGAATGAGTCATGAGAGGGTTAAGCGCAGATAGACTGCGCTTATTGGTGGTTCTTGGGGGGCTACGCCACCGGCAGCTCTTTTTGGAGGTGGCCCAGATAAATCAAAGCCTAGCAATAATGATCCCATAGCCCCCCAGGTAGCAAAATTGTGAATCTTCCTGAGCTCCTGGAAAAAGGAAATGAAATTTCCTTTCATCAGATTTCTGGCCTTAAAATTAGGGATTTTTGCTAGGATATTTCTGATTGGCATCTTGAAAAGGGAGAGCACAGTCAGAAAGGTTGGGCGCAGAGGGGCGAGAACAGGGGCACAGCTGGGAGAGGGAAGGGGAACTGGGAATGCAGAGGGCGAGAAAGATGACCTGAGAGAGCAGTGGCTGTGGCCTCCTTGGTTTTGAGATTGGTCTGTGAGCTGCTGGTAAATGAATTGTTGGAGAGCTGTTTGCTCGGAGTGGCCAGAATCTTCACTGCCTTAGGTATGACTTAGCAGTTCTAGTTACCACGCTCACACCCCCGTCCTTTTCTAGGCTTGTGGCGCTTGGGGTCCAGAGCCTTATGTGTTTTATGAAGAAAGAGGGGTGGGAAAATAACCATTGTCTCCTCCACAATAGGGATTCTCAGGGGAGATCCTGACGTTTTAGAGAGGGTTCCCTCTTGCCAGTTGCAAATGTTGCTGTAAACGCTCGTCTTGGGTGTTCTGATTGGAGTCTAACCTCTGGGGGGAGCAAGGGTTGCTGCAGTTTCAGTGTCACCCCAGCATTTTCTGTAGCGCAGATGAGGTGGATGGAAATTATGTGAAATCTGTACAGCCAGCTACAACCACATGCTTCTTTCCCCACCAGCATGGGCATGTAAAAAGCCTCACTAGAGATGTACTAGCTCTGTGATTTCTTCTTGCCCACAAAACCTTCCAAATACAAGATCTTTGGAGCTAGTTTTGATTGTTAAAGAAAACGACAAAGCAGTTTCTTCCAGTATGACTTCTGAGTCATTCTGCATATATTTATTGGGTGAGAACTTTGCTAGATGTTTTGCATTCAGTGCTGAGATAGATCTAGCCCTTAAACTGTACCCTCCAGAGGTAAAATCTTTAGGAAAAGGAATACCCCCTTTTGTTTATATCTGCTCTCAAAATCTACAAAAAATGTTGGAGATGATTTCAGATGTGCTGTTCTGGCTTTTCACTGGCTTGTACATCTCATCATCCATTGGTTTTGAAGGCTGGCGGAACAGAGAGCTAACTAGCCCGCCCTCCCAGTACTAACATCAGGGACTGACCAAGCAGCTCCCTGGGTGACGTGAGTGGGTAGTGCCAGGACCTGTTATACAATCTGCTAAAAATTCTGCCTCGAGGTTGCAGTGAGAGATGACAAGTGTTAAATTCTCAATATGTCTTCTGCCTTTTGCAGTTCTGGGAGAGGAAGGCGCCTGCTGCCGGGAAGTTAGTGGCGTCTTCTCCAGAGGCAGGAGGCAGCCTTCCTGGAGTGAGATGGAAGATGGGTGTTCCCTGGGCTTCTGTGTTGGTCCTCTGCCACATCCCCTTAGTCTTAATTCTGAGCCCTACTCCACGGGGAGTGTTAGAGGATGTGGTGGTTACAGAGATGAGCAGACAGGACGTTGCATCCCAAGCACTTAATCTGATTAGGGAGATGGGGCAAGGACAGGGAGAGCTAAACAAAAAGCAGAGTAGGGAGTCACAGATGTTTGGCGCAGATGTTTGAGCGGTGTTTGTGCAGACAGGTGCTGAGGACTGGGGAGAGAGGCCACCAGCCCCGGAAAGTCCAGGCTCAAGCACTCAGTTCATGCTCGCGAGCAAGTGAGCCTCTTTGGCTTTAGTGTAATCGTCTGTCAAGTGATGGGGGTGGGGGGAGGCCTCTCCAGTCTGCCTAACTCTGAGGTTGTGGTGAGGGTCAAGTGAAATCACAGATACGAACACAGGTGGAAAGGGAGCTTATCCCACCCTGCAGGTGAGGAGGCAGGTGCGGAGAGGCGAAGCCCCTGTGCTTGTGATGAAGCAGCCACCTTAGTGCAGGCCCAAAGCAGAGCAACTTTTCCTGTTTTTCTCCTTCCTTCATCACCTCATCTGCCGTCCGGCTGTGAAGTGGCCAGTGTACTGTTAGTCCATGTAAAGTGTGTTTGGTACAGAGTGTGAGGAAGTTGAGGAGGTCGTAGCTAACCTAAGGATATTGGCTGTAGGGCTATGCTGTCACCTTACTCCAAGAACTGGCTTATAGAAGTATAATGCAAGTTGCAAGTGTGAGTCTTAGATGAAATGTAACATTTTCTAGTACTTGCACTTGAAAAGAGCAAAAGGAAACGGGTGAAAGTAATAATTTATTTAATACAGTATGTCCAAGATATTCTCATTTCAGCGCATACTCTGTATAAAACAAGGAGATATTTACACTCTTTTTTTCCTCCCAAATCCTTGAAGTTGAGCATGTATTTCACCCCACCGCAGACCCTGGTCTGGGTGAGCCGCCTTGAGGTGCCTGGTCCCACACGTGGCAGGCGACTCAGGACCCAGCCATGCAGCCCCCATGCCTGTGACCCCCACCTTTCAGCTCTGGCTTTCTAGCCTTCATTCTTCTCCTCACTGTTTTCTTTTAATGGATCCATTTTGGTCCTTAGAGAGGCAGGCTTCTCTCTGAAGTGCCAGGCATTCTCCCTTGGTCAGGTCACAACCCACAAACTTCTCTTCTAACTTGAAATCAGCTCATTCCTCCTCTGCAGCAGGCAGTCAGCGCTGTAGAATTGAGCTTCCCTTCTCATTTTACTTATATCTCTCTTCTGCTCAATTTTGTACTTCACGAGGACAAAGACAGTGTTTTCTTCATTTCTGCGATCCCAGCAACATAGCACAGTATCTGGCCCCGAGCAGAATTTTGATTAATTTTTAATAAGTGGACAGATAATCTCCCTGTGTGCTTTGCCAGCTCCTTCTTCTCCCTCAACAGTGATTTTTCTCTTTAGTTTTTATGACAGAGCTGACCATGGCTCATACAGCCAACCCTTGTAATTTGTGGTTGTAATTATTTGCAGGAAAGCAAATAGCCAGAATTTTAGAAATATCCAAATTCCTCCCAGAATACTTCTCTGTAGTCACTTTTCAGGTTGTCTGATTGTACATGTCAGGAAAGCCTTTGGCTCTTTTAGGCTTGACTCTTCCACTGCCTCCGTCTTGCTTCCTCTCCTCCTCACCTCACACCTGCCTTTGTTCTCCTGGCTCGGACCTTTCTTCGCCTTGTTTTGCAATCCCAGTGCCAGTTGACTCAAGATGGGAGCTCCCTAATACCAACCTATTAAGAAACTGATATTGGAAGAGGTCTTCGAGATACAAGTCCAGAGGTCTTCATGTTTTTTTTTAAGTGGCTGAATTTTTTTCCAAACAGGTTTAGGCTGAAACCATGTGTAAAACTGGTTAAAAAAAAAAAAAGGAGTTGCTTTGGTTGAAATGGGATTGGCAGGTCCCAGAGATACTCCCGTGGTTTGAGAACCACCAGTTTAATCCAGCTCCCTCACAATACAGAGGGGAGACAGCGCCCTGGAGAGGTGGGGCAGCTTGCCTAATCCTCTCAGCAGGCTCCCCGGATCTGGACCTGAACCCAGGCTGCCTTTCCAGGTCAGAGCTGTTTCAACCACGCTTCCCTGAGGAGAGCCTCATTTCCCAAGGGGAGAGAGCAGCAACAATGCGTCTTTTATTTTACTCCCCTTGATGAGATCTGACAGGGTCCACCTCCCCCCCCACTCCGCCAGTAAATCAGGTTGGCCCCCTCTTGTTATTGTTTTTCTCTGGAACCCAGGCCAGGGCTTGCCTCAGCCTTTGTTCTGTTCCCAGTCTCCCTGTGCCAAGGAGGAGAGGGGAGAGCGGATTCAGGCAGGTCACTGTGGCACAGATGTTTCCTGTCCCTTGGCTAGTCTGGCTGTGTCTCTGAGAGGCAGCCGATGCCACGCCAGGTGTGTCTTTCAGGGCCTTCCAAGCCCTCGGAGGTGTTAGGTGTTTATAACTGCAGTTTCCTCATTAGCTCCTGTTTTTCACAGGCCGCTAGCTGCTCCCTGAGGGAGACGTCTTAGCCTGGGCTCCAGGAGGCTCCAGTCCTACCTGCGTCTGTGCTGCCTCACTCTGTTCTGGTGTTCAGTGTCCCTTCCACGCATCTTCTGTTGCCTCCCAGAGTCCCATTCGCCTCCTTCCTCCTCATCTTCACCTATTAAAATACGGTCCATTTTTCCAGATCAGGCTTTAGTGTGACCATCTTCAGGAAGCCTTTCTGCATCTCCCGCCTTTGGCTGTGTCCCCTGTTCTCGGACTGTCAGCCCCACCTGCCATCAACCCCGCCCCACGTCGAGGTACAGCAGCCGCACACGGCACACCCCGCGGTGTTCTCACTTCACGCCTCAGCGGATGCTGCCTATTTTCCCAGAAATCCTTGCTCTTTACTTCACTGTGCCTGGCTAAGTCCTATTTAAATTTAGGAAGGCATTTCTTCTTCCAGGGTGGTTTTCCCCTCCCAGCTGGGCCAAGGCAGTTCCCAGCACAGAACAGACTTACCTCTAGCTTTATACTTAACACACTGTGTTTTATCTGGTGGGCTCTGACTCTGTCACTAGACAGTGTTCCAGGGTCTTGCATTTTAAAAACCACACAGGAAGAGGAGATAAAGGCTTGAGTCTCACGAGACAGACGTTAAAGCAGAGACCCACTGTAAGACCAGGACCTTCCATAAAATGGTAGGTAGAAAAAAAATCTTACTAACCCAAGGACACAAGAATGTCCATCTCAGAGCCTTTGTGCCAAATAAGAAAATGTCTCTGCGATTTCAAAACCATAGTTCTGTCTTAAATTGTGTTTGGAGTTTGTATTTATCCTGTGTGGTCTGAGGTCCTACAAATTCATTAGTTAATATCCAGAGCATGCCCATCCATATGCCCTGGGCGCTTAGTAGAAGATGACAATAGATCTAAAACTATAAGATGATAAAGAAATTTATATAAATAATATGTTAAAAATAATTAAGGGTGGGCCTTCCTGGTAGCTTAGGTGTTAACGTCTCAGCGCTATCGCCATTATGGCCCGAGTTGATCCCCAGCCATAGATAACCCACATATGGCACAGCAGATCTCTCCTGTCTTGCCTGCTGCTCCCCTCAGCAGTGTATTTCAGTAAATCTGACTGAGAAGAGTAAATGGGTGAGGACAAGGCAGAAATGATCCCTGATGCCTCTTGAAGAGACAGACAGGAGAAAAATAGGACAACGGTCTTAGGAGACATGGAGAGAAGAAGATCCAATATATGTTTATTAATAGTTCTAGAAGTGAGCAGAGAAGATGGAGAAGAGGGAATATTCAGAGGTAATGGTTGAAAGTTTTCTACCATTGATGAAATATCTCAATTAGGGAGTACACTGAGTTCCAAAGGATAAACTGAAATAAAACCACACCTAGACTCCTTGCCGTGAAACTGCATAACAGCAAAACAAGAAGTAGATCCTAGGAGTATCCAGAGCTGCTAATGTGGTCAGAAGCAGGCATGCACCTCAGGGACACAGCCTGCTCTGGCCTTTCCACCAGAGAGTCTCGGGCTGGCCAGCCCAGCTGTCTCGCCTGGGCCTCTCTTGTTCCCTCTGCTGCCTCACTCAGGTCCATGTATTTCACTTTTCTTAAAAGAAGGACTAGTTTTTTTTAAAAAAGTATCCAAAGATAAAGGAGATACTGTACAAGGAATTACAATTAAACTGGGGGTCAAAATAAATCAAGGGATAATGTCTTCAAATGCTGGGAGGGGAAAAGATGCCATTCAGTCTAGAATTTGCCACCCAGTTAAACCTTTATTCAAGACTAAGGGTAAAATAGGAACAATTTTATACAAATGAAGACATTAAGCCTATAGCTTGGAAATAATTTCTAAAAATGAATATTCTTTAAGAAGCAGGAAATTAATTTAAAAGGAAGTCATGACTTGAAAAGCAATAGTGAGCAGAGAAATTGGGAAAGGTCAATAGATCTATAACAAAACAATAGAAAAAATTAATAGAATAACAAAGATAATGACTAATTTGGGGAGTATAAAAACAAGGTAAAATTAAAACTTTAGGCAATAATAATTTATGTCATGGGAGGAGAATAAAAAGAAAATGGCCAGTCTTAAACAAAGCATATGAAAATTTGGGAGGACAGTAGAGCTACTGATTAAATTTATACTTGATAAATTGCTTGTTTTTCTTTAAAAAAGTTAAGGGTAACTATACAAAGAATAGAAATAACCTGTCATTTCTAGACAATTAGAGGGAAAAGAGTTGCATGAATAACCCAATAAATGAAAGGTTAACTTTGCATAATTTATAATAACAAACACTCAGAATAACCTTAGTGCCCGTCACTGGGGGAATAGGTAAGTAACTGGTGACATAGTCAAACAGTGAAAACAAATGAGCCAGAGTTTTATGTATTCCCATAATTAGCAAGTCAGAATTGTAACACTGAGTGGAAAAGGGCAGTTTACAGGCAAATGGAGAATAGCAGCACTCACATAAAACCCAAAGCTAGCAAAGGGGTACTTCATATGGTTTATGGATATGTTCACATGGAGTAAGACTATATAAATGTGCACATAGAAATAAAAATCAGTAACTCAGAAGTTATTGCTGGGAGGAGTTGGGGAATAGGATTGGTACAAGAAATTACAGCAGTATATTTTAGTGCTGCATTTCTTTTATTAAAAAGTCTGAAGAAAATGTGGAAAAAATATTAAAATTTGACAAAGCTGGGTGATGGACAAACAGATATTTGTTCTATCATCCTTTAAAGATTTCTGTTCCCTTAAAATCTTTCTTCATTTTTTCTATAGCGGCTTGAGGATTCTTGTTTATTTTTTCCACGTGAAGGCATGCCATAAAGCGATGGCAGAAATGTATACCATTGTGTCTGATTAAAACCCATAACTTCCAATGAGTGAACAGACGTGTTTATCTGAGATCCTGTTTTTCTGGGCGGTCGTTTGCCAAGAGAAAGCCACACTGCATGAAAGAGCAGCTTCGTGCAACTTCTCATATTTGCTACTTTGCTCGGTCTCCTCAGTTTTGATCTGACAAGTCCAGAAGAATTTTACTAAGTTCTGGTTGTCAGGTTCTAATAACATAAATGGAGCATTTTTAAAGGGGACCCTTCAGACTGAGACTGTGAAGGAATGGGGGGCCGGGCAGCCTGAAGAAGCGAGGTCTCCAGGGAGCCTGCTACTGTCCCCATGGGGAAGACGTGCAAGAGACAGGAAGAGACTACATGTGCAAAACTACAACAAAGCAGCACACTTCAGGATGGCAGATTTTGGCCTAGATAAGAAATCAGCTGTCTGAAAATTTAAGAAAAGAAAATCCTGAAAAACAGTAATTTCTCTGATGACTCCTTGTAATGGAACATTGCGAAGTAGACCTTTGTCAGGGTGCGAGGTGGGATTTGATGAACTAGCTTCCGCATGTGAACAATAGAGATACCCTGTTAAGTCTCTAAGCTACTCAGGGAACATGGCCTTGTACCTGGAATTGTCGATACAACAAGAAAATCTACTTTGGCTTTGGGATTTCAGCTTTATCTTGGGAAAATCCCCAAAGTACAGAATCTGGAACCCAGGAAATAAACAACATTCACAAGAAACCACTCTTCAAGAGGATATTGTCAAGGTTTCTGTGTTTTCACCCCCCAAATTCCACATTACTGGGGTTATCACAGGTCTTCAGGGGCCCCTCTCCTGCAATTTGGCAGACTGGGGAGCAAGAACAGCTCCATCCCCTTGCCTGTCATCTCCTCCCTGCCCTGTCACTTCCTCTCTGCCACGTGCATGTAATTAACTGCACCCCAGCCTAGCAGGGCTTGGGAATTACACTTGCATGCTACCAGAGTTTGTTTAAGCCACTTCTCTGCTTGAAATGCCCTTTTCACATCACTTTGTGATATCCTGCTGGTGGTTTAGTAGGATTATCCCAGTCACCGTATAATCAGAATGTATCTTCTTAACATGGCACAACAGAAAATTGTGTATGTAGAATGCTGGGTACCTTATCCATCGTAGGTGAAGTTTAAGCATCCTAACTTTAAAAGAGCATAAGAATTTTTATTTTTAGTTGTGGTAAAATATACATACAAGAGTGACCATTTTAAACCATTTTTCTTAGTTTGTTGGAATATATCTATGTTGATATTTCTTTTTTTTTAATTTAGGTCACATTGGTTTACAACATTGTATGTGTAAAGGAGTCACATGTAAAGACTATATAAATGTGCACATAGATATAAAAACAGGCTCACCCCCTCAGAGGTATGTTACCACACCACACCCACCCACCACCTAGACACCCGTCATTCTCCACCGGGATGCACTATACCCCTCCCCATTTTCTCTTCTCCCTCCCTCTCTTCCTCTGTAGCCTCACTTCCACAGTCAGATTCCTAGGGTTTGTTTTTGCTTTGGTCTTAAATGACCCTTTGTTTTGCTTCTCTGTATTCCACATATAAGTGACGCCATCCAGTATGTATCTTTCTCCTTTTCTCAGAGTACAGTTGAGCAGTGTTAAGCATATTCACTTTGCCAGTAAACCTCTTGTTGTCTTGCAAAATAGAATCTCTATGTCCGTTAAACAACAGGTCCCCATTGAGCGCAAGGAATTTAAAGGCATGTTTTATCAGGTAAGGTGTGATCAAAGAAAGACAGGAATTTTCAAGTATATTGGCCCTAGTTGAGAAGACACTGAATACATGAATTTCAAGAGCTGGAGAATTATTTAGAAGCCTGGTGAGGAAAAGGTTTTTCTCTTCAAAGCCACGATAGGAAGAAAGAAGAGGATTAATAGGTAATGGTTGATGATGAGACAGAAAGGCCCCAAAATGTATCTAGAGGTACTGGTTGTCTTTACTAACCTGTATAAATATCCATTTAAAAGCTATGTTTTTATTACAAAAGCATACTTCCTAGGAAGCACCATTTTAAAGTAGTAACAGATGCTCAATTGCTTTTTAATTCAAAATTGCATTTAAAAAATAAAATTGAGGGCCTCCCTGGTGGTGCAAGGGGGTATGAAGCCCTATGAAGCTGTCCGCAGCCACTGCAGCAGGGTTTCCATCCCCGGCCAGGGAGCTTCCCACAGGGTGCAGCAGACCTCTCCTGTCTCACCTTCTGTTCTCCTCAGCAGTGTACTTCAGTAGATCTGCCTGTTCTGCTCCCATTCACTCTGTGAATCCTCTCACCTCCTATACCTCTGCCTTAGACCCCAGTTCTTATATGCATAAATAAATAAAATAAACCTTTAAAAATGGAAAAGCATGCATAAAAGTGAATGTTTTAGGAAAGTATTAATAAATTGCAATTATTTAAAAAAATCTTTTAAAATTCTCTTTTGAATAATTCCGCATTTTACAAGTAGTGTGAGGTGGCTAATAGTATCTATTCTAGAATCAATTTGTGTGGTTCCTAACCTTTTATCTGCAGCTCGGTAGTTGTCTGACCTTAAATTAATCTCTCTCTGCCTTAGTTATCTGTAAGATTGGGAGATAATGCTATCTATTTTATATGATTGATGTGAGATTTGACTGAATGAACTGTAGAATAAGCACAGTAAGTACTTAATATGAGCTATTATTAAGTTTACTATAGTTAATAGAAGTCTGGTGCTTGGACACTGGGATAAATAATCTGTTGTATATCTGTTAATACTGGTGTATTGCTGTTCTTCCTTGTGTCAGAGCTGAGCCAGGCCTGTGGTCTTTACTTCTGCTGAACCCCACCCAGTGTCTTGCTGGACAAAGAGGTACCTAATCTAATGAATCTTTGTTGAATGAGAATTATATTTGTAAAGGATTATAGACTATATCTCATTGTAAAATAGATTCCTTTTCAAAGGAGTTTGTCTAGACACTATGGGTAAAATGAACTGAGTTGTCAGTAAGTCAGTTTGAGTCGATTTTAAGACCACTCTCAAGCCAAGCATTTTCACCGGGTCTTTGGAGGAGGCTAACAGGCTAGGCCAGTCCATGGAGGGGAAGAGCCCGTGTGACTTTGCGCTTCTGCATTACGGCGCAGGCTTTCATCCAGATCCATGTTAGGTTAGCCTTGGTGTAATGAGAAGGGCACTGGGTTGAGAAGATAGCAGCGTCTGCACAGGCTCTCGCTCCCGACTTCGAGTCTCTTTTCCTCCTTAAGCCTTAGTTCTGTGGCCTGTAAAGATGAGAGGCTAGCACCTGAGTCCAGTCCTCCATTCAGAACATGTGTAGCTCCATGCGGCTGAACTCAGGTGCCTCTGGGAGCTTGTGGCATGCCTCTGCCAGAGCAGTGCCAGTTCTCCCAGCCTGCCAAAACTCAGTTGTTAGTGCCTATTCTGGTGAGTATTATCTCCTCTGACTTGGTGCCAATTGGGAAATTGTAGAATGGAATGTGCCACCTGGGTTTGGATTTGGAAATCCAAACTGTTGTTTTGCCTTGAGGTACAAGGATGTTCTCTGAGCCATGGTGGTGAGTAGGCTGATAATACTGGCCATGGCAGTTTGACTTGGACCAGGAAAAGAGGGGCAGGTTTCCTTTGTGAATGAATGAGGGGAAAGCTTGTTTCTTATTTCCTTCTAGCAGTTTGCTGTACTAAACATGTACCGGTGATGCAGTATCACAGTCAGAATCAGTATATCCGTAAAAAGATAAAATAAAGAAAACATCCTTATGTTTTCATTATATTCTTTGTCATACTTGGCCTCACTCTGCCTGGAAATCCAGTCCTCAGTCTCCACACCACAGTATCCTCAGGGGTCTCTGTTGGATTCCAGTGGCCTCCAGTTCTGGGGAGAGGAACCTTTCTTGCTCCAGGAGGCAGCATGACTAGAAAGAGAATGTGGTCTGCCTCTAACTAGGTGTTTGGCCTTGAACTAGTCAGAGTCATGTATTTTCCCTGAGCCTCTCGTTTCATATGTAAAATAAGTGAGACTCCAAGCACAATTCTCCTGCTCAGAAGTTTAGGGAACATTGTTAATGTCTCTTGTAAGAGTAAAATCTGTGAATGCTTCAATAACTGGCCTGTTGATTTATACCTAAAATAGAACATTAAGATGAGCTCACTGCACACAGGAATAAACAGCCACATTTCTGGCTATATTTGTAGATGCCTGATCAGCATTCGAACAATGAATTAATTTTATTGAAATGCTCACCCTTCCAAAGGACTCAAGCAGAACCACAGTTTAGCCCAGCGGTTTTTTTCATAGAAAGAGAGAAGAAAAAGACCTAAAATGTGTGCATGGGTGCCATGCAAGGGACTTACATGCTCGTCTGGTCATTCAAAAAACAACATTGGTCACGCAACACATATCACATGTTGTAGTAGAGCCGGGCAGAAAACATCACTGAGGAAGTCATGTGTCAGCTGAGACCCCAATAGTGAGAAGAAGCCAGATGTGCAGTAATGGGACTGAGGACTGGGGGAGAAGGGATTGGATCCAGCAGAAAAAGAATTGGCAATGTTAGCATGTTTGAGGGATACTTCAAAGGCAGAGGCATTTTTAAGTCTAACAAACTTTAGAAACAGTTTCTGTATCTGTCTTATAGGTGAAGATACAGAGCAATCAAGAACTTAAGTTCCAGTAGTAAGTCAAGGACCTGAGACTTAAGCCTGGGTCTAAAATCCAGGCTCTCTAGTATGCTGTGCCACTCAGAGATTGGTTCAAATGCAGTGTTTCTGAGTTGGTTTACACGATTTGTTTCTGTGTCTTATGATGAAAAAGGTACTTTTTCTTCCTTTTGATTCAGGGAGTGTCCATCCCAGAAAGGTGTAAATGGCTATTAATGTTGGCATTGATGAGCATACAAAATGGTGTATTCTTGTGTGATACTGCTTTATGTGTTAACGGTTCCTCATTCCCTTGAGTTGCAGGTGGGCAGGTGTCTTTATTATGGGTGTTGGTATGGGCTAAATGTTTGTGTTCTTCCCCAAACCCCCAAATATTGAAGCTCTAACCCACAATGTACTGGTATTTGGTGGTGGGACCTTTGGAGGTGATTGGGTTTACATGAGGTCATGAGGGAGGGGTCCCCTTGATGGGATTCGGCCCCTTAGAAGAATGGGAAGCATCTCCTCTTGCCAAGGGAGACACAGCAAGAAAGTGGCTGTGTGCAAGCCAGGCAAAGCGTCCTCCCCAGTGACTGAATATGGCTGCACCTTCAGCTAGTCTTCCCAGCTCTAGAACCATGAGAAATGAATGTCTGTTGTTTAGGCCACCCCGTCTACAGCATTTATTAGAGCAGTCCAAAGGAAGAGGTTTATTATAAGCAGTTGGCTCACACACTTATGGGGGCTGAAGGATCCCAAGATGTATCAGCAAACGGGAGACCCAGGGGAATCGATGGCTTTGTGCTGGTGCAGTTGTGAAGGCCTGGAGACTTGGGGAGAACTGATGGTGTGAGTTCAGTCCAAGTTCAAAAGCAGGAGAACACTGATGTCCTAACTCAAAGATAGTTAGGCAGAGAGAGAGAGAGATGATGAATTCTCCCTCATTCTACCTTCCCTTTCTATTCAGGCCTCCAGTGGATTGGATGAGGCCCACCCACACGGGGAGGGCAGTCCGCTCCCTTCAGCCCTGGCTCAAATGTTAGTCTTGTCCACAAACATCCTTCGCAGACACACCCAGAAAAATGTTTAGCAATTATCTGGACTTCTGTGGCCCTGTGAAATTGACACAGAAAATTATCTGTTCCACATACGAGAAAATGAATTTTGTCCCATTCTTATAAATCTAGATGCGGTCATTCAATGGAACATGTCTACTAATAGAATCCAATTAGATGTTAAAAGGAAGGATTATATGATAATGTGAGATTTAATCCTGGATTCAAAGACTGGAAGAAAAGCAGAAAATCCATAATTGGTGCATGGCAGATTCTCCCAAATATACATTTATAGTAGAAACAATACAAGTTCCACAAAAGCGCTCAGCTTCCCAACTCACTTTGTAAAGCTGGCATTATTACTCTACCACCAAAGACAGACACCACAAGGAAAGAAAACCACAAACCCAAACCCCCTAAAAACAGTCACAACAATTCATAACAGTGTTCCAGCAAATTGGATCCCATGGCATATAAAAAGGAATCATGCCTCATGTCCCCATAGGGTTCATCCGAGGAACTCAAGTTTCATATAATGCTTGAGTAACAATATTATTCATCACAGCAGCAGATATAACAAGGAAAACAGTATGACGTTCTCAATAACTGCGTGAAAGGTCTCTGACACTGCATTTTTGGTTTTTTTGGTGGTGAGAACTCTTAGCAAATTTTAAGCACGCAGCTCGTATTGTCAACTGTCATCACTATGTTATACATTAGATGCCAGAACACATTCACCTCGCATGAATGAAAGTTTGTACCTTTGCCCAATAGCTCATCACCCCTCCCCCAGCCCTTGGAAACCACCATTCTATTTTCTGCTTTTATGAATCTGACTATTTTAGTTTCCACATATAAGTATATGGGGTATTTGTCCTTCTGTGTCTGGCTTATTTCACTTAGTATAATGTCCTCCAGGTTCATCCATTTTGCAAATGGCAGGATAGCCTTCTTTTTTGAGGCTGAATAATAGCCCATTGTGTTTATTTGCCACATAATCTTTATTCATTCATCTGTTGACATGTAGCTTGTTTCTGTATGTTGGCTATTGTGAGAAAGGGGTGATCAAGTAGACCAAGAGGTGGTAGTTTGACAAGGTAGTTGGGAGGCAGTATCTGAATGGTAGGTGGAGTTGGTGCACCCTTCAGCATGTGAATGGTGGTAGTAAGCCAGGGCTCCTGCATCTGCTTTGCAGGTTGTTCCCTGCACGAGGGCATCCGACAGAGGAAGATGAAGCATAGCCCTGGATTCTACTCTCAAGCCAAGTACCTGGCACAGGTGTGCGTCCATCCAGGGGAAAGGGTGCCTTTTTAATTCACACAAAACCTCCGCAGCAGTCTTGAAGGAGGGAGAGTGGTAGAAGGATGAGGTCAGATCACAGAAGATGTCTCTTTGTAGACTGCTATTGATTTGTGACCCCACACTGGAGACTGGCCAATGCAGGAACCCTGTTTATCTGGCAGAAAATAAATCCTTATCTCCAGAAAATTATATTTTCTTGGTGCTTCTCCAAAGCAAACTTTATAACTGACCCACTTTGCTCCAATATTGAATCAGCCTGATTTAATTTTATAAGCTGATCATGGAAAGAGAATCTGTCCCGTGACTCCAAAGCCTTCTGTTCTGTAGCTCCACTATAATCACAGACAAATGCCTCTAATCTTCCCATCATGTGTTCTCCTGAGTGACAGGGTTCTTTTTTTCCTTTATTTTCTGTATTTGATAATCTTGTTATCTTGTGATACTGCATCATTTAATTATTCCCCAAAATAGAGATCTTCAGAAAATCTGTTCATAAAAAGTGATTTGCTGTTCCCAACTGAAGTCACAGCTGGGTGTTTACTTAGAAATTAGTCATTTTTTCAGGGCTTGGAGATGGCTGTTTTTCTTAAGGGGGTCTCATCTTCCACTGAAGGTTATTGAAGACCTCCTGTGGACCTCATGAGGGAGCGAGAGAACTGCAGAAGGGCTGAGTAGGTCTCCTCAGAGACCTTCAGGCCTTGACATCAGCTGAGCCTAGCTGTCCTCTCTGATATTAGCTTCCAGATGTCTGGTTGTGTTCAAATCTACAGCGCCATAGACATTTCCTGAGCAACTACTATATGCCAGCCAGTGGGATAGCCGTGGGGAACACAAAAATGAACAGGGCATGTTCTGCAGCTAAGGAAGTCTCTCGACTTGACCATCAGGAATGCCACCTCCTCACTGCTGCCTTTGAAAGCAAGGGGCTTGATCTGTGTGCCTCGTTTTCCTTCACAACCAGTAAACATGGAGGTGGCATTCCTATGAAGCACGATAGGCTGTGAGATTACTTGGGTCACCCGGGGTGAATGATGCACGTTGTCTCTCTGTGTTCTTTCCCTCCTCCTTCACCCTGGCTCCTTTGGATCTTTATCTTTACAGATGGAACAAGATGCCTGAATTCAGTCTTTCCTAAAATCTGAGCCTTTTCATTTTGTCCTGTTGTTCCTGTCATGTGTGTTCGGATATTTGTCTTGTGTGTGCGATACATGTCATATGCACTTGGACACACTCTTTCACAAGCCTGAAAGGACTGTGGCATGTACAGGAGGAAGTAGGAGTGTGAACAGCCCTTCGTGTTGGGTTTCCAGTAAACTTTCTGGTGATAACCAGCATTTTCCACCTTTTGCACCCTTGCTCTCTTCTGTCTGACATCTCCCGGTACAGATGTCTCAAGGAAACAGTTTCTGTCATTGCAGGTTCCTTCACCACATGGCCCTCTGATAGGATTATTTTCCTTGAATATGTTTTCTTACATTTAGTCACATTAAAACTCCTCTGCCACTTTCCTGCCCACATGCACATCTTCTTTCAGTTTTTCCTTAATCAATTTGGCATTTTAATCCCTGGAAGAGCCTGAATGCCATCTGCAGACTTGGCCACTTCCCAGTGTGCTCTCCCAGGTCATTTATGAAGGTTAACTAAGACACCAGGCAGCTTACTTCCTGTCTGAGAAGTGCCTTAGTTGCCCAGCATTTAATGACTTAATCACGGAATTAATAACATCAAGGACCAGCCACAGAACATCACCTTTACCTAGAAGAGTGCTCACACCTTTCCTCTCCTTTGTTTCTTATTCCTAAACCGATTATCCATGACAGAAATTTCTCCATGATAACCCAGTGTGATTTCACAGTCTTTCCTCAGTGTTTACTGGTTGCAAAGGAGCGTGAGGCGCCGATAAATTTAGCAACTTGATTTTAAAGGGAGCAGTGAGGAGGTGGCAGAGCTTGTAAAATGGTTCATGAATTAGACAACAAGTCCACATTTGAGTTAAGAACCCTTGACCATTTGGGGTCTTCTTTATATCTGGAGTAGGTGTCCTGTCCCTCTGTCACTTCACTAAGTCCTATTTGTTAATGAGACTGTTCCCAGGTAGCCTCCAAGTTCCTAGACCTAATCAGTCAAATTCAGATTCATTGAGCAGCAAGATGGGCTCTGTGTCCTAGCTGCTGCTTTGTGTGTGCCAGTGGAACAGCAGACCCTGCAGCAGCGTCCCGGATGACCCAGGGTCCTGATCCAGGCAGGGTCCTGATCCCTTCCCTCATGTGTCCTCCATCTTCCAGACAAACTGGTCTCCCAGATCTTAGGCCCCTGTGGTCACATTACTTCTTTGTTTAAAGTCTTTGACAGTGTCTTTGGTGTTTATTGAGCCAACTTGAATATAGCCTCAGTAAAGATGTTTTAAAGTATTACTAACTTTCAAGTAATACATTAATTATTAAAAAGTCATTTCCCCAGAATAGACAAATTCATAGAGAGAAAGTAGAGTAGAGGCACCAGGGCGGGGGGTGGGACAGTTAGTGCTAAGTGACCACAGAACTAATGTCACACAACATGGTGAGTGTGTTTAATGCCACTGAATTAATGGTTAAAATGTGGAAATGGATCACGGGTGAATTGGTGGTGGGCTGCCCAAGGGGAATACAAAATGTAAAAGACACAAATAACAATAAAAAAAAATGGAAAAAAAAATGTGTATATGTAGCCACAATTAAATAAAAGGCTTTTGAATCCATACTAATTAGAGATAATAGTTAAAATTTTACAGGAAAAATGGCATAATGTTTGGAATTTGCACTAAAGTACTCAGTTGTCCCAACAAGTGAGGGTGATTAGTGGCAGACTGCAAAATGTTGGTGACAGCCAAGGGCCGGATTTTCCATAAGAAAGTGTTTGAAAAAAATCCTGGAGGCCAGTCACTATGTCCCCACTACTCAGCCTGACGTGGGAAGCCCCTTGCCAGTCTGCCTCTTCTCTGCCCCAGGCTCTCCCCACAACCCCTCAGCCGTGGACAGCTGGTCAGCCCACTGTCTTTGCTCCTGCTGGCCCAGTTTCTGTGCCTTTGCACTCACCTTTCAGTTCTGCTTCCTCCTCTTCCTGTGAAAAATTCCTGCTTTAAAACTCAGCTCTGTCTCTGGGGTCTTCCCAGACTTTTCAGGCAGAGAGCTGCTCCCCACAGGGCCTTGTTCTGTCTCCTGCTATAGCGTGTGCCCTGCGTTACCATCTTTCATTTATGCTCCTGTCCCCCTGTGTTACCATCTTTTATTTATGCTCCTGTTCCCCCCGCCTCAACTGTGAGCTTCCTGAAGGTCTGTCTGAGCTCTTGGAAACTTTCGTTACTGTTGTTGATTTAGTTGTTTTATTTTTAAAGGAAAATATTGAAAGGTCGGAATGTGAATACTAGATATTAATCTTAGGAGTTGAATGGGACCTCAGTAATTACCCACATGGTTATTTGTGTCCTTTTTCTAGACTGTACTTTCCCTTCTTGGCACCTATGAATGCATTTTTACGTTGCCAGCACATTGTTACTGAATTTGTTGATAAATCACAGCCTTTCTACAGCTTGCAAAGAGCCAACCTCTGGCTTGGGTGTATGGATGCACAATTTTTAGGAGAAGCCACTGCTTGTTATGCATGGTTCCCCGAGCTGCAAACACCTGGTGGGATAGCCCTGGCCAGTGAAGGTGAGGCTGTTCAGCTGGCCAAGCGGGTGTGAGCTGGAACCACAGCATGGCTGCAGTAACACATTTTGCCAGTGGGTGGCAGCAGGCGCTCAAAAACTCCCACAGATCTGCTTTTACCCTTTGTGAGTAGGGTGGGAAATAGGAATTCTCTATTCTTTCGAGTGTATTTTCTTACTTGTTAAAACCCTGGGGTGCTTGGCCAAAAAAACAAGTTAGAGACGAGAATCAGAAACTAAGCGTCTGGGCCAGTGCTGTTATTTTGTAGAGATTGGATTAACTCTCAGGAAATCCTCTGTTCCTAAATGCCTTCAGGATCTTGTGAATGCATAGGTGGCCCGTTCATCTTCTAGCTGGAGGTGTTGATTTTTGACCCTTGTGCAGGCCTCTGTCACCTGGACAGGACTGACAGCTGGTCTTGTTGTAGAGGGAGATGGAGGAAGACCTCCACACGGGGCGCAATGGGGGAAGAAGAACCTGACACCGGGACGTAGAGAAGAGACGCGAGGGTGGCCTGCAGACCCGCCGCAACGCAGGCAGTCCTCAGGCGGCCTCTTCCGGTTTTCCACATTTGTGCAGCCCGAACCGCGGGCCCCGACTGTGACCGTCCCGAGAACACAGCTCAGTGAAGGGGATGGAAGTTTACAGATACAGAGCCTGTAAGCTGGCAGTAGGACACAGTATTCAAAATTCGAAATGTTCTGGAGACTCCAGGGCTTACCCCCAGGGCGATGCTTGCTCTGAAGCGTCATTACCTGAGCTAGTGAGGCCGGGTCAGAGGCCACAGAGAACCAGACGGTGAGTCTGAGTGCTGGTACCAGATGAGCTGCTCTGACAGATGTCATGAGCAGACAACACATGTGATGAGTGTGCGGACGAGGGGGAAGCCAGGGTGGCCATGGTAACAGCAAAGCTGCAATCACACTGGGTGCATCCACGTTATGGTGGTTTTCTAACAGTATTTTTTTGTCTGCATGGCATTTCAGGGTTTAAAAGCATTTCAAGGCAACTATTTTCATCTGGTATCATTAGGTCGTCACAACAGCCTGTGAGTCAGGCATTATTAAATGAGATAAAACACTTAGAACAGTGGCTAGTGCACAGGAATGTTAGCTGTTGTTTTCTAAAGAGTTACTAGCCTTTTTGTGTACATGAGGAAATGGAGGCTCAGAGAGGCAGTTACTTGCTCAAAAATCACACAACTGAGCAGCTGGACTCCGCTCCACTGGCTTTTATTCCCAGACTTTCCTCCATTAGCTCATGCATAAAACAGAGGGCACTTAGGGCCAAGTTTAGAGGTGGCATTAGCAGAGAAGTTTCCGAAATCCTGCTGCTCAGCCTCAGAAGCCTGAGGGGGCAGGTGGATGGGAGTTGAAGGTATTCATTACCTTGAGGAAGAAGAGTTAAATCCAGAAGCCTCTACTCATTTTTGCATTAAGGGGAGATGGTTCATTGCCCCCTCCATCACGGAAGCTGCAGGCGGTTAAGCTCAGATGCTCTTCAGCTGCTAGGCTTATTAAGCAATGTTACAATAGGGGGAAATTGACAACACAGGCACCATAGATATTTTTAGTCTGTGCTTCAAGGATGTACACATGGGTTCTGTTTAGAATTGAACACAAGGGGGTGAATTGGGTTGATTTGACAAGTCTGCTAGTGAGAAAGCCATCCTGAGCACCTTCTATGTGCCCAACATCTGCAAGGGGATGGGTGGGGGCGGGGAACAGGGAATAAGAGAGAAGTAACTTTCCCAAATTTTCGACACTGGGGACAGTGATAGGATTTCTTGGTTGGGAAACAGTGTGGCAAATCGCTGAAAACTGTAACTGTTTATTCCTTCCTCCAGCAACTCTGCAATAAATTATTAATCCTGCTAAAGAACAGCATGGTAACTGTTTTAGTAATACTGTAAAGTAGACTTGATATTTGCAAAGGGAATGGATCTTTAGCATTCTTCCCACTCCCCACACACAAATGGTAACTACTTGAGGTGGTGGATGTGTTAACTAACCTGATGGTGGTAATCCCATTTCACAAAACACACACATGTATGTTAAATCTTCATGTTGTATACCTTAAGTAGATAGTAATTTTATCCAGCAGTCATACTTCAGTAGAGCTGGGAAAATATTTATCCTATGGATATGATCTTAGATGTGAGTCACTGTAGCACTGTTTATAATAGCAAAAACAACCTCAAAACTGCAAACATAAATATTGGCCAAAAAATATAGGTTAAGTTACTGCGTGATCTTCAAATGGAATTTTAAGCAGGTATTAGAAAGGAAGAGGGCCATCAGTCTGTGCTGACAGCACACCACTGAGGTGTGTCTATGTGCAAAACAAAACAAAAAAATCAAGGTCCAAAGAAGAAGAGTTTGCATAGTGTTGGCGCCACCCATGCGTGTTGCAGCACATGCTTCTGTAGGGCCATGTGCCGTTCACCAGGCACTAAGACGACACCAGGAAGCTGAACCCAGGGGTGGAAAAGGAGAAACAGTCATCGTTCATCTTATGCTTTTATGTATTTTTGAAGACAAGTTTGGTTAAACTGCGTGACATACGGTTATTTTTTGGTTTAAGCACAGGCAGGCAAGAACGGGGTTCAGCTCGGATCCGAGCCTGACGTGCCTCCAGGGCCCAGGCTCTGAGTTACAGCTTCCCCACAGGGCTCTCAGCACTAGGAGGCTCCTCTGCCGTTTGCTTTTAAGTCATAACATTTTTCACGAAAACACCTGGAACCAAACATTCCAGGTCCAGGAGCTGGGAGGATGTGCTCATTCTCCAGAGAACATCCATCTGTGCCCATCTGCCTGCCATCCTGTCTCCTTTTCTATAAGGTTGAGGCTCAGCCAAGAGAGGTCAGCGACCCGGAGCAGGAAACGCAGACTGAGATTTCCAGCAGGACAAATTACCTTAAGGAAAAGGCATTAAGATATTTGAGAGGTGGGGGTGGGAAGAGGCCTAAAAACAGTGTCATTGGCCAACTTGGTCAATAGGCAGGTATAGGAAGTGGCAGGTAGACCCAGCTGGAATCTGTAAATATGTTTCCTTGTCAGTGTTTGAACCCACAAAATAAATTAGTTTTAAAAAACCCAGCAACGTGTAAGCACCCGGATGTAAATTCTTCATTCTTAGTTTTAAGCTTTATGCCTCTGAACTCTTCTGTAATTTGGGCCTAACATTCAACTGCGCTGGGCCTCAGTTTCCCCATCTGTTGATAACAATATCATGACTTTCACATAGTTCCAGCAAATATGGCAGGGAATGTGCTTTGAAAAGGCAAGAGATTTCCTTCATGGGGGAACTATGTTGAGACAGGAAGATGGGGGGGAGTGTTGGAGAAGCTGGGGTAGATGCCCCTCACCGACATAAGAGGGGTGCTCAGGGTCCTTCCCGCAAGCTCCTCTCCGTGCAGTAGCCATAGACCTGCAGTATCCAAGGTCCGTGCAGCAGATGCGCCGCCTCATGTAGCTGGTATTTGAACCCAGAAGTGAGAAGGGCAGTGGCCACATGGTGGCTTGTGCTCCAGGCTCCTTGCTGAGGGGCTGGCTGAGCCCTGAATGCTGAGCAGGGTGCTGGAAGCCGGCTGATGAGCCACTGAGGAAGTGGGGCGGAGGTGGGGGTGGACTCGGCGACGAGCTCCGGGATGGCTGAGTGCCTCTGGGATGACTTGAGGGTGGCCAGGGACTTGGATAGGCCAAAGGAGAATTTCCTAGAACAGACTGTTCCAGAACCCCAAGAGGAAAGGAAATGGCCTGGCCTCATCCTGGGCAGTTCTCAGGAACCGGGGTAGGAAGTAATTGTAGTGGAACTAGTGCTCACAACATCAAGTCCCTTAAGAGCGGAAGAAGGGAAATGAGGCCCAAAAAACCAAACAGAAAAAAAAACAAAAACAAGACGGGTAAGGCGGCACACGTGGTAAGTCAGTTTATGGCACAGGGGAGCGGAGATGGGCCTTGATTCCGCAGAGGGAGGTGCCGCGCCTGTGGAGGGCCGGGCCGTAGACCTGGCGTGAAGACTGACTCGCCGTGACCCTGAGCGTGCCTCTCCGTCTTTTCCCCTCATTTCTCTCTCTGCCTCGGAAGTTGTGATGAGGATTAAATGAGAAGTCCTTGAAAGCAACTCCTAAAACACGGTACCCACTAAATGTTGGGGCAGCCCTTCGTTTTGGAGAGGGACTTTTTGAAACCTCTCGTGAAATGTGCTAATCTGAGGTTTCAGGCGCTGCACAGGCAGCCTTGCCTAGTAACAGGTCCAGTCTGGAACGGGTCTTTTTACAAATGGGCGGGTAAGAAGATCACACGGGGGTGTGAGGTTAAGGCAGAGCAGGAACGGAGAGAATGTTGGCATAAGGTCGGGCACTTGCAGGCCTGGGAAGTACGCATGCACTGATGCACGGGCCCACGTCGGGGCTCGAGGTCACTCATTTTCCTGGCGGCTCAGAAATGCGGCCAGGTTTGGGTTCACTTGTAGCCACTTTCTCAGTACCTCCTGCCCCTGCCTGTTTTCCTGGCAGAGTTAACGCTCATCAATCATCCTTAATCCTTGTTTCGTAGGCCCTATTTGCTTTTTAAGTTATTAATTGCCCCAGATCCTTTATGGAAGTAAGGGCATGAAAAGTAAAGCAATGACAGCTGCTTTAAAAACTAAGGATCCCAAGGGTAGAAGCCAACTAGAAAAAAATCAGAGTGAAATAGGTTGGTGAAGGGGAGGGGCTCTGGAGAAGAGTGAGGCTGTCTTCGTGTTCACGGGAGTAAGCAGTGGGGGATAGTCCTGCCTCTAAATTTTCTTTGTGGCCCGAAGACCAGGGACGTTACTGTAAAATCACAAGACCTGTGCATGAGACGGTGCTTTGGATTCTTTCGTTGCGGGCAAGTGGGGCGTCCTGGAGAGGAAGTGGTCCGCTCGAGACCACTGGCTCTGCTCACAGTGATCTAGTAGCAAAGTGAGGAAATCTTGGCTCTCCTTTTGGGGTTCTGTCTGCTGTCATCCTCTTCTTTGTGATAGTGAATTTTCTCACCTCCAACACTGGCACAAAACTAATTCATGTGGGTGTTTTTTTTTTTCTTTTTTTTTTTTCAGGGCCAAGAGCTTTCGTGGCAAAAAAGTCCTTGGAGATTATGATATCAAAGTGGAACAGGTAATCAGTCTGAAGCCCAGGGCCACGTGGGCACATCACAGTTCCCTCTTGGTAGCTCAGAGACCACCATCTAGTTCTCTGAAGTGTGGTGTCCACGCCCCCAGCCCGTCGCCCCTGGGACTTTCTGGCTGTGGACATGACCCTGCGGGCAGCAGCTTTCACCTTCCTTGACTTCTCCTGGCTCTGGTGTCTGCAGAGAGGCGAGCAGTAGGACTCCTCAGGCCCTCCCGGGCTGAGGCCTTGAGGAATGTCTTCTGGGACACAGGCCACACCTCCCTGCTGTAGGTGCCAAGGTGCTCCTGGGCAGGCACATCTGGCGTTGAGGTGTGTGGCCTCCTCAGGGCCCGAGACTGCACTTCAGTGGGAACCTGGAGAAGATCACCGCCTGGCTTTAGCGCAGGGACTCCTGAGAGGCCCCTCTCCCCCTCCTTTGTCCCCCTCTGTCCTCTGCTTCCTAAGTAGAGATTAGGGGCATTTGGGTGGCAAGGAGGCCGTCCCGTTTAGACAGTGCATGTGTTCTGTCATGATAGACGTCCCTGCTTCCGTATACCGTGTGCTGTGACTTAAGAGTCCCTGCTCACCCAGTATTGCGTCCAGTTCTTCAAGCAACGTGTTACTTTGGCAGACTCCATCCAAATGGTTCCCATTTTATAAACAGGAGGAAACTACCCCCAAGAGAGGACAAGTATCCAGCTTAATATTATCTGCAGCTCCTTGGGGACAGAACTGAAGAAAAACTCAGTTGTGCAAATTAAAACTTAGTGCTTTTATGTTGAAACAGGAAAGACATGTCCCCACTCTACTGTCAGTGCAGCGGCTCTCGGGGTGCAGGGCCTGCATCCTGGGGCTGGGGCTCGCCCTGTCTCTGCAAGTGGTGGGCTTGCTCTGCAGTGGTTTTGTTTGGTAAATGGGGATAATTATCTCTGTCCCTCCTCCTCATAAGATTGTTCTGATAATTGGATGAGAGTAGTTTATGAAAATGCTTTGAAAACTGAATGTTTGTTGGGGGGATGCCACCGCTGTAGTTTGGGGGGACCTGGCAAAATCGGGACTGCAGGCTTATTCCCTACTGTCATTTTATTTGCTTGTTTGTGATTTGAAAAAATCCAGACATACAGTGCCCAGTCCCCTGCTATTGTTTTCCAGGCGGAATTTTCAGAGCTCAACCTGGTGGCCCATGCCGACGGGACCTATGCCGTGGATATGCAGGTGCTCCGGAGCGGCACCAAGGTGGTCCGGTAAGGCCTCTCTGTCCTGGGCTCGCTTTCTCCAGAGTCACCATCTCTGGCCCTCCGAGGTGGTTTTGCAGTCATGTGTGTGCTGTGTTGAGCTCCATGGCGGGGTGCCGTGGGGAAGTGCTAGAGGACCTCAGTGTCCAACAGGTCCCGGGCCGGTGCCAGGAAAGGGCCCAGCTCTGAGACTGCACAACAGGAAACGTGCACTCGTCCCCCGGAGACTGAAGGAGAGGACAGAAAAATGTCTGTCTGCCCTGGTGAGGGTGAACTCAGCGCCTTCCCGCTGCAGGTGGAGGTGGTGGGCAGGGGTGCAGGCACACAGCAGGGTGCTGGAGGGGTGGCAGAGAGACACAGGCCCTTCCAGGTGCCGGTGTGGGAACTCGGGAGCTGACCACAGTCTAGAGCTCAGTTTCAGTAGCCGGGATGGAAGGTTTCAGCTCAGGCCCCCGGCTGGAGCCACTTTCCCAGCACAGGGTACAGGAGGGCGGAGCAGCCCCAGCAGGCTCCAGGCTGACTCAGTGCTCAGTCCCCAGGTGACCCAGAAGGGCTCTTTCCACAGCTGCTTTCACAGACTGATCTCTGAGCTGGGGCGGGGGCGGGGAAGCGGGGATGGTGCCTGGGCAGAGAACCAGGTAGATCATCGTACCTGGTGTGAAACTGCTGGGCCTTGAGGGCAGACCCCTGCAGGGTGGAGCCTTTGAGAAGGTGGGGCTTTCTGGATGCCAGGGCAGGGACGGGGCCCAATGCCAAAGACAGGGATGGGGCCCTGGTCCTGTGCAGCAGCGGAGGCTGGTAGCTTTGCTGGCTAGAGGCGAAACACAGGGAGCCATCCCATGTAACGGAACATTCTGTACTCGCAGGGCTTCCTATAGCCGTTGCTCAACCTCAGTTCTGCGAAAAATACACACACCTGCCCTCATGTCTGCTTTGGAAGAATGACACTGGGAGGTGTGGTGTCCAGGCTCCACTAGCCTGGATCCTCGCTCTGTTGGGGCCTGATGAAGCCATGGCCTGTGTTTAGCAGTAGGGACAGGGGTCTCCGTGGCGGGGCGGTGAGGCCCGCCAAGTATATTGTCTTCACAGGCTGCTGGGAGCACCAGCTCTGGAGCCATAGGGGGCTTTAGCTCTCATACTCCTCAAGGGGTCAGGGAAAATGCTTGTTCACTTGAGGTGTGAGGATTTAAAAGTGTTTCACCTCCCTCCCATGCCACCCACCAGGGCATTTGTACCTAGAAAAAGGCAGTGCTTACCCCAGAGGATCAAGGAAATTGCAAGAATCTATTCCTTGAATCTCCCGTGAGACATGCCTTGTAATAATGAAATGAGGAGCTTGGACCAGCTGGACCTCAAGACCACTTCTCCACCTGGGATCTTGGAGATGGGAGACAGGGGACATGGAACTGGAGGTGTGGCTGATGGCAGACTTGCCTCTATGTTCTCTCCAGGTCTTTCCGGCCAGACTTTGTGCTCATCCGGCAGCATGCGTTCGGCATGGCGGAGAATGAGGACTTCCGCCACCTGATCATTGGCATGCAGTATGCAGGCCTCCCCAGCATCAACTCCCTGGAGTCCATTTACAACTTCTGCGACAAGCCTTGGGTGGTGAGTGATGCAGGCCTGTGTTCCCTGCCCCCCCAGGAGGGAGGAGAGGTGCTCAAGAGGCACCTCGGCCGAGGCCTGGGGTTGGTGGGGGGAGTGGAAACTCTCAAAATAGACTGTTATCGCATGTCTGGGCCTGGCACACCTTTTGCCTCACAGCCAAGACACACAGAGACTGCGAAGAAGGCCTTGCAGGTTGGGAGACTCTGCCCTCACCTGTACAGTACAATAATACGAATACTTCTTGTCACTGAATGGCCTAACTACTGGCAAGGTGGGGGGCCATGGGGACATCTCAGAAGGGTGTGAGTGACACAGTCCCACCCAGTGTCTCGGCAGTCTGCCCGCATTCATCCCAGACATTCATCCCAGGGGAGTGCCCTGGAAGTCATCGGTGCTCACCCCTTCATGGTGGAGATGTGAAAATTAAAGGAGAGGCGTATGGCACCGCGCAGCGCATCATGCCAGCACCTGAGAATCCCTTCATTGGTTTCATTTAATACTCCCAGTCACCTTACCAGGAAGATGTTATTAACGTTATTATCACTTTTTATGGAGAAATGAGACCCAAAAAGGATTAAATAACTTGCCAAAGTTGCAGAGGCACATCTCTCTGGGCTGCTTCTCGTGTAAATGGGCTGACAGCATGAGGAAGACGCTGGTCTGGCGTTCTCTCCCTTGGCCAGTCTGGAAATCTGGGAGGCAGTGGGAACTTTTGAGCTGGGAGCAAGAATGGGGCCAGGAGGGGCCCTGACCTTGGATGCACCGGGTCCTCTAGCCTTCCCTCTGCGGCAGAGGGCACCCCTCTCCCCCAATCCTGCTGTTCCAAGATGGCCCCTTCGAAGGCAGCACCTGCCCCGAATCACATCCTCTCCTTCCTGTTCAAAAATAAAAGTTCAGTCATTTGCTCTGGTCAGCCCACTGTCAGGTCTCTGGGGGCTGGTTGTGAGGGGCCCCTGGCCTCTCCCCACTTCCGAAGCTGGAGGGGGCTTTGTTATATTTTTTTAACCAGATGGACCCATCACCCCATGACCTTTTCTCCCCACTCCTGAAAGGGCAGTTTTCCTGTTCTCTGGGAAACCAGGGAGACGGTACAGTGTAAGAGCAAGACCAAGAGCAGGGAGTCTAGGAGCCGGGAGCTGCCCTGGGTGAGGAAGGAGGGCTGAGCCCCGACCTCTCCTTCTCCAGCCTTTCCCCCATCTGGAACCCTAGAGTTTTACAGAAATAGGCTGAAAATGTGTGATTGGCATGTGTGGCTCATCACAGAAAACCACCTTTACCGGGTGGTTTTCTGGTCCCCCCCACCCCTTTTGCTTAGTCACATGGTCTTCCCCACCGCTGATGTGCCCAAGCCCCCAGCCCGGACCTTCAGGCCGGTCCCCTCCAGCCACGCAGGGCAATTCTGCCAGTGTCGGCTTTTCCCGGGTGTTTCATTGATTAGCCCCGTCACTCTACTTCCTGTCTCTTGGGCTGCACACTGGGAGTAACAGCAGTACCTGCCCCCACTTTGCCAGCCTGTTTGTTACATACAGTCCCTTAGTATTTGGGATCTTGTTAAAAAACGAGTTCACTGCTTCAGGTTCCAAAACTACACCAGAGGGCCAAAGAGGGGAGGATCAAAGAGCGAGCCTGTGCCTTGGGCTTCGCTCCTGCTGGGATCCGGGATCTGGTGAGGGGTCACTCTCACACCCATTCAGATCTCAGCCATCGCGCTGGCATCGCATGAGAACTGCAGGGCTCCCTGGCCAGTCACCAAGTTCTCGCTTCGTTTTCACTGAGCAGCTGCCATACCAGTGGCGTTTTATCTCTTGTTCTCTGCCTGTTCATGGGAGTGGGCAAGTTTGGTGACTGTGAGGGCAGGGTAACTCTGAGATGACCACTTTGGTTCATATTTTCTAAATCTCTTTGCTAAGCAAGGCTGCTTGGGGTGTGAGGGGAGGCCTCTGCCGAGTGGGAAAGGCTCTGCCTTGTACTGCTCTGGGCCTCCAAGCACATCTGCTGTCTTGTCAGTTGGTCAGGCAGGCACCATGGGACTTTGGAAGCAGAAGGGGCCCAATGAAAGTGGAATTCCAGAGAGAGCAATACTACCTCTTGTTCTTTAATCGCTGCAAATTTATCTGAATTTCTGTCACTTTCTAGATTGTTTCTTTTGTTTTTGAGTCATTGAATTAAAGCATTTTATTTCCAGGAGGGATAAAGGTAACATTAAATTCAGATGGATCTTGACATCCTATCTTCCAGGAAGTCTTTTCTGATTCATTGGATAAGTGGCGATAGGGAACATTATCTTTCTAGTCATTGCCAGATGCCAACCCCAGCTCCCAGAACCATTCTTTTGTCTATGTACCGAGAGAATAGCCCTTATCAGGAGTTACATTTGTTTATTTGGTAACCGTGTGCTTGTGACAATCTAAATTTCCAAGGAGGCAGGGGTTAGCTGCCAAACCTGGCACCTTGAGCAGACAGGGACTATTGGAGATTGGGTGTGGGAGGATTGGGTAGGCTCCTGGGAACTCAACTAGTGCCTGGGAACTGGCTGCCATTTAATCTTGGCTGTCCCAGGGCCTGGGGAGTCGGCCGTGGGCCCTCCTGGCATCCGAGTGGTGTCTGTGTAACTCTCCCACCTGCTGGGAAGGTAGGGCCTCACATGCCCTGGTGTCACGCCAGAGCGTGGGCTGCAGCAGGACAGAGGTTGTGAAGCAGAGTTGGCATCAGCTCTCTGGAGAGCCTTGGGAGCTTAAGCAGGTATCCAGAGGCAGGACAGGAGTCTGGCCAGGCGGGCAGGTGGGACCTGAAGGTCAAATGAGGGGATGGAGAGAACCAGGCAAGACAGGACAGGTGTGAGGGGCTGGTCTCAAGAGTCAAAGCAAGTTGAAGAGAGCCAGCACCTGCAGGGAGACACATGGGCAGGGGGACCTGGTGCTGTCCCTGCTCCCAGGCTTCTGCGAGCCTGTGCCTCCGCTCTTCTCCAGCCCGTCTCCTCACTTGTAAAGTGAGGCGGCTCGCCCGGGAACTCAGCTTCTCTTTCAGCAATAGAATCATTGAGGCTTCAGAGCCTCTGAGTCACACTCCCAGTCCAGGAGGAGGCCTGAGAGATCTAGAGACACCAAGCTCGTGTCTCTAATGGAGCCGCCCAGAAATTCCAATGTTTCCCAGCATTTTAAAAAGCAAGGGCTGAATTCTCTCTTTACCCACTGAAGATGATGACTTACACTACAGCCTGATAGTGGAGTTGGGAGGAAGCTACCACACAGGATGTTCTTTGTGGTGAAAAGTTTGAATAATTGATCAAATTCAAGCCTCTCATCTTATATATGGGGGACGGTGGGCACACTAGGGGGTGCTAGATATTTGCAAAGTGAGACCTAGAGAGGGGACACCATGGCCCAAGGAGCCAATCAAGTTAGAGGAAGAAAGAGAATCAGAAAGACCCCACTTTTGAGCTTTTTACTAACTCCCCCCCACCCCGCCACCTCTCAGCTCATGTGCCAGCATCCATTATGGGATAATAGGACTTGAGGTTTTGAAAAATGTTCTAAATTTCCTTTCTCCGACAAGGAGAAGGCAGGTTTGACCTGGCAACTGTTCTTCTAGCAGTTCCAGATGTTGGTGGGGTAGGGTGTGATCGGAGCCAAGTAGCACTAGAGAGAAGAGGCTGAATCACCCCTGCTTCTAGCACACAGAGAGGGGTATGTGTGAGATGGACAGAGCAGTGAAGTCCTGTGTGACTCCTGTGGGTAGATCATGGTCTCGGCGCAGCCTGTGGTTGGCTGTGTGAGGGAGCAGGGACAAAGGGCCACTCAACTGTGTGACCTTGGGTGAGTGACCTTTCTGGGTCTCGGTGTATTCACTTATAAAATATGAGGTTGGGGTGCTGGTAGATACTTGCCAAAGACCTTTCAACCCTGACACCCTGATGACCTCCGAGACACCTACAGGTAAAGCTGACTCTGCCGTGGGAACTCTGGGACTTGGCCCAATCTTCCTCACTTCAACACCCAACAGTATCCCTCGCAGATGCAGGTGTTTAGGGTTTAGAGTCCCCCATTTCAATCTCAAGAGCTGGGTGACTTTAGGCAAGTTTCCTGCCTTCTCTGGGACTCATGAAATGAAGATAATCAAGTACCTATTTCATCAATTTGATGTGAGGATTGAAAGAAATATTCAAAATTGAGCAGCTACTGAGTGAATGTAAACTCGCGCTCCCCCCTCCCCCGCTGAAGCAAATGTTCAGAGACGAGGGATTGCAAACACCTTTTACATCCTCCAAGCACTTTGTCCAGAGCCCACCACAAATCAAGTACTCAATAAATATTTGATTGTGTGATCGATATGTTGTCTGCCTGTTCCAGAAGTTCGCTATATGAGCTGAAACATTTGCTTCTCCTTTGCAGTTTGCTCAGCTGGTGGCTATCTGCAAGACTCTGGGAGGAGAAAAGTTCCCCCTCATCGAGCAGACGTACTATCCCAACCACAGAGAGATGGTAGGTGACCAAGTGGGGATTTTCATTTTCCCCCATGAGCTTCGCAAGAAATGGGGCACTGAAAAGGGACCCTAAACCCCAGATACTGTTGAAGTTGAACTGTGCCCCTGCTTTGTGGGGCCAGGATGGCTGGATTTTACTTGACAACTGCTATCTCCAAGGTGGAGGCAGAATAGGAGAGAGCAGAGTTTATCAAGATGAGTGAGCAAAAGTCCTGTGGACCAAGGTTCAGAAAGTTCCACGGCTTTGGGTTCTAGCCCCAGCCAGTCACACATCACTGGAGTAGTTCTGCTTCCTACAGGCATTATATTCCCAATCGGGATCTAATATGGTACTTACAAAATTTAAACAAGGTGCTTTCAAGTAAGAGCCTTCTGGAAAAGTGAAAGCATGGCAGGTAGGGTGTTGTTGCTGTCATTACTCCCAAGCCTTTGCATTTCCTTGGTTCCCTCAAGATAGCAGTAAGTCTGGGCTGACCCCATGCCTTCTCCGAGGCCGAGCTGGGATGTCAGTGGGGGCAGAGATGGGATGGGGGGTTGGTATGAAGGCTGTTGCTAATGTTTTCCTCCATAGCAACCTGGAGCTCCACACCTTCCTCCTCCCCTCACAGCCCACAGCCCACACCCTCTGCCCCAGGCCTGTGTCAGTCAGTTGGTTATCCCACTTAACCAACCCATGGAGACTTAGCCCTGGCACTCTAAGTGTTGTATCTGGGACAGAAATCACACTTGTTCCCCCTCCCACTCCCTTTCCCCAAAGGACTATCCATTTATGCCACTTCTGTGAACCAACAGCCTTCTCCTGGCATGGTACGGGCGGGCTCTACTCATCAGCACAGCACATGGAGGATACACAGCGGCCTTGTACCTGCCCTAGGAGAAGCTTTGGGATGTTGAATCTTTGTCCTTAGCAAATTCTTGAGACCAACCCCAGAGCTTTCCCTTTCAGGCCAAACCAGCAAACCTTGCAGAGGCTGAGGGGCCCCAAGGCACCTGTGCTCCAAGCTCCCAAGGAGTCCAGGACCCAGTGGTGAGGGGCTGAACTGAAGGGTGGAGGGGCTCTACACGGCGGTTCCTGTTACAACATCTAGCAGGGCTGCTCCCCAAGAAAACTGCAGCCCTTGCAAAGTATATTCCTCATCCACCATCCCTTTCCCCCGGGGGCCCTTGTGTTCTTTCTCCTCTATCCTCTATCCTGAAATTTACCCGTAAGAGGGGACCTTCTCAGCTTTCTCTGTGGTGTCTGAATCTCTCCCAAGGTCAGATTTCAACTTTATGAGAAAAGACCTTTATGGTTTAAAAAAAAAAAAAACTATTCTGAAGTAGGAATGAAGATGTTAGTAACCTAGCAGAGAAGGACTTTCTAGAAGAGATAGACGAGAAGCCTGATGGACATCAGTTATCAACCTGCAGAGACAATACCTAAGTCTTGTCCAGAGAGGTGTGCTCACTGGGCAGAGCCTCCGCCAGGAATGGTGTCCAGGGAGCCCAGGACATAGAGGGAGCGTGGGCCTTGGCAGGTCTCCCACACCGACTCTGCGTCCCCGGCTCACACCCTCAGACAGATGAGGGTAAGAGAATGAGGGTGAGTTGAGAGAGGAGGAGCAGGGACCACAACCGCCACGAGTGTCTTTCCTTCCTCCCTGCCAGCCTGTTGTGATGCCGACTTGTGCTTATGATGCACATGCGGGGCCACACCCTCTCCTGTGTGCAGCGTGCGCCATGCCTCCCTAGCAGGTCAGTTAAGGTACGAGAGGACACATTTTCCTAGGGAGAAAAAGGAATCGTTCAGGCTTTGGGAAATGAAATAAGTCAGAATCAGAACATTCAGTAACAAGTACCAGCTAGACTGAAAGGGTCTGGGAGGCGGGGAGAAGGGCTGAGGGTGGGTTGAAGAGCTAGGTTACCTCCCAGCCCTTCACAGGGGCTGAGGGAGCATGCCCATTCCGGCCCCCCTGCTGGCAGGCCCGCCACTTGGTTCTTTTCCTGGCTGGCCCCGATGAGGCTGGTGGCGGCGGCCAGAGCTCTGCAGGGACGGAGACCTGGGCTGGTCGTCGGACTCTTGAAGGCAGGTGGTGGTCTGGCCCTCACTAGGGCTGGATGATGTCAACAAACTCCTTCCTGAAGGGCAGGTGGTCCCGGTACCAGCTGCAGACGCCATCCACGTGCTTCATGCAGACATAATACTGGGCCTGGTATCCATAGAGCTTCCGCTCCAGCAGCCAGTCTGTCCAGAGGCACTCATTGGGGGCCGAGATGGTGCAGGGCACTGTGTAGCAGGTGGTGATCTGGGGTCACAGCCACACAACATCCAGGTCAGCAGGCTGGCTCTCCCACTCTGCCTCTCCCACCCTGCAGCACAGCCTCACGGGCTGTGCCTGGGGAAGCTCCCCCGGCCTTCAGACTCCCCGAGTTCCTGTCCCAAGTGAGGCCTTTAGTGCAGCTCTGAAGTTAGACATGCCTGAGGGGGTGGGTCTTATCACTGACCTCGAACAATCCCCTCACCTCCTAGGGTGCTGATTTCTTCACCGAAAATGGGAAGTTTAAGCCTCCATGAATTTGTTAACAAGACTCAATTAGATATTTAAAGTAATAGTAAAAATAGATACTGGCCCTGGCCATTACAGGGCTGGGCAAGAAGTGGACCCTCTCTAAGTGGTAGCTGTGTTCTCTCCGTCCACCCCATGCCGGCTGTCTTCCCAGCCAGAATGGACACATGGAGATGCTCTGGGTCCGGGGCTATGGGCCATCTTTCTTTCCGTTCCCACAATGCCTGAGCCCTGGCCGCTCTCGAGTGTCCTACATTTAGTGACCAAGCGTGTGATGAAGGGAGGAATACAGAAAGGTGAGGCAGAAGGCCCCAGCCCCTGCCTCCAGCCCAGAAGACCTTGGAAACAGACATTTCTTACTTGGCAGCCGCAGTTCAGGTGGTAGTGGTGGTTCAGGCTTTCTCTCTGCAAAAAGGACAGGTTCTCCCAGGGCTCAATGTAGTTGCACAGGTGAATGAAGACTTTTCCATCGCCAAGGATCTGACCTTTGGGGGAGATGGAGGGAAACCAGCCTCAGGAACTGGCCCGTGAGCCTCAGCGTCCCAGGGCCTTGAAGAGAATTTCAAGCCTCTGGAGAGTGGCCTTTTGTGCAGCAGTGCTGATGAGGGCCCATGAGGGAACAGACAAGCCTGCCTAATTTTTGTAAGTTCTCATTTGATATGTTCAGAGACGACATTTGTACAGGCGAGGCTGTGGCGGAAGGCCTTGTCCTCTAGCGTGGTGGAGGGAGGAGGACATGGCGTTGCAGTCGGCCTCTGGCGGAACCCCCTGCTTTTGTACCCTTCATCAGGTGTGTGAATTGAGTAAGCCAGGGAAATGCTTAGCTGGAAGATGGGAGGATTAACGTGGCCATGGGATTCAATGAGAATGTAAAGTTCCCGGCACAATTGTGGGTCCAAAGAGGATGTTGGGTCAAGAATGGGCCCTTCCCCTTTCCAGCTGTCGGGTGTCCACCCCTGCCAGTCTCCCGCCCACAGATACTGCCTCGGCACCCTTTCTCCTTCCCCACGGAAAGTTCCCCTTCTTGACCTATGAACTCTTTCCTGATCCCAAAAGGTTACCCCTCACCACGCGAGCCCACACCCTCATTCACTTACTTCCTGAGCAACTACTGTGGCCTGGTCCCAGGAGGACAGAGCTCAGTGTGGCCGGAGCGTTGGCCCAGGATTTGAAAAATTGGTTGGGCCGAGAGTAGGCCAAACCAAGGCTGTGTGGTGACGTACCAGGCACAGATGAAGAGTGAGAGCAGCAGTTACCGTGGGGAGGGGTGGGCAGGGAACGTGCCTCAGGACATGAGGCAGGTGTTGGGCCTCCTGGAAGGTGGGAACCCGCTGCCAGGCAGGTGGAGGAGGGTTCTCGGGGCGGGGGGGGGGGGGGGGGGGGGGGGGGGGGGGGGGGGGGGGGGGGGGGGGAAGGCGGAGGGTCGGGCCGGCAAGACACCGCCTGGAACCACACACGGCTGCACGCAGGTCTGGGACTGTTGCTGACAGGCGCAGGGGACCGGGCTGCAGAGCCAGCAGGTCTCTGGTCATAGGGGCTTCCAGCACCAGGTGCTGGCCCGCTGATGCTGGCCTTTTGTCACCTGTCCCCACCTTGGTTAGACTTGACTCCCCCCCACCCCCAGCTTCCCAAGGCAAAGTGGGCCTTCAGCTTGCCCTGACCACTGCTGTGTGTGGCAGTCTCGACACACGTCGGACAGAGGTGCTATGCAGGAGGTGGCCTCACTGGCCAGTCCTGGAGGCACTCCGTATGTGCCCTGAGCCTGCCTTGGCCATCCAGGGGTTCCCCACGTACTTAGCGCTAGGGAGGCACCCTGGGACAATCTCCCACACCAAGAGCTACATGTGGCCTGAGGCCTCTTAAGCACCATGATTTGTGTTGGCGTCTCCACCCAAGGCCAGCAGTGAGGAGGTGGGTCCACTGCTGGGTGGGTGGGCAGATAGCAGGAGTCCTGCCCCTGTCCTCCCACCTGGAGCACCCTCATTGTTCCCCACCATGTGAAAGCTTCCCGTCCCGCATGACAGAGTAACTTAGTGCTGTGTTCAACCAGAGTCTCCTCCTCATGTGGCTCTTGAACTGTTCTTCCCAACCAATTCAGTGTGGGGGGCACTTGCCTGGGCCCAGGTTCTTTTTTTTAAAGATTTATTTATTTATGGGACCTCCCTGGTGGCGCAGCGGTTAAGCGCTGCGCTGTGGAGCTGTTGGCGGTGGTGACGCGAGTTCTATGCCCGGTTGGGGAGATTCCCACGTGGCGTGGCAGACCTCTCCTGCCTCGCCTGCTGCTCCCCCCCTTATTTATTTATGCATAGAAGCTGGGGTACAGGCCAGAGGCTCTGGGGGTTAGAGGGCTCACCAGAGACAGAGTGGGGAGCAGAACAGGCAGATCCACTGAAATACACTGCTGAGGGGAGCAGCGGGCGAGGCAGGAGAGGTCTGCCGCGCCATGTGGGACGCTCTATGGCTGGGGATTAAACTTGTGCTGCAGTGGCTGCAGATAGCTTCATAGTGCTGCGACTTAACCCCTTGCGCCACAAGGGAGGCCCAGGGGCCCAGGTTCCTGGAGACAGAAACGTGTTAGCCTCAAGTCTCCTGTCAGGTCCTGTGCTTTACTGTATCCCCAAAATAGAGCCTGGAGCACTTAGGATCACACTGGTCAGAGTGTGGCCCCATGGGCGGGGGTGGGGGGGAGGGACTCAGACAGTCTTTCTACTGTGGTGAGACCAAGACCTCGCCTGCAGTGTTTGTCCAGTGCAGGCACCTGTGCTAGGACAGGGACCGGGGCCACCTGTGGCCCACTTGAGAGGGTGGCCAAAGTAGGAAAGGGTCTGGGAATCATGGCCCGCAGGCCTAGAATAAAAAGAGTGCTGACCTTAGGCAGTCAAAGCAGCAGCAGAGAGCAGAGGGCACAGCCGAACCCATAAGGGCAGTTCAGAGGGGCAGATTTTGACTTAAGACACCAAAAATCTTACACCAATTAAAGATGGTTTGAAAATGGAACGAGCTGCCCTGAGCTGGGAGAACAAGCCCAGCCTCGAAGCAGGAAGCCATGGCCAAGGTTCCCATTACCAGAGCCCAGTGCTCTGCAAGCCCGAGGCTGCCTGCACTTTATGCCTAAGGAAACGCAGCCCTGCTCAGCCTGCGCCCCATGAAGGACCCGAGGCCCTGCCTCCGGAGAGCCTGTCAGGGCTCCTTGCTGGTCTTGATCTTACCAGTCAAGAGATACTGCTTCTGGCTGTTGGCTTCCAATTTTACACCACAGAGGGAGGAATCGAAAGGCGTGTAGACATACTGAACATCCTTGACTTTCTCAAACCCTTTAAACATCTGTAAGACAAATACAAAAACTGGTGTCTGGTCAGGGACACTTTGCGCTCCTCAATCTAAAAAGTTGAGCCAAAGTCTGGTTCAGGATTTGGTGCATACAGGTGGCCCAGCTGGCTCATTTCTCTCTCAGAATCCTCAGCTCTGGCATCTCCCACTGAGAGGGGAGGTGCCTGTGGTGGCCCCATTCCAGGCAGCTGGACATCCCACACTGTCGCTCAGCTACCACGGGGCCTGCTCCCCACGGGGCATCTGCTGCCACTCCAACATCTGTCCCCGGGAGCACCCAGATAACCTGGGACCCTCACGGCCCCACCCGCCGGGACAGACCCACTCCTTCCACCCAAGGGGAACGCCCTGTCCTGCCCCATGTACCTTTATCTGTTTGATTTCGTACCGGATCATTTTTTGAGTGTCAGCAGGGTCTGCACTGGCAGGAACTACCTTCTCACTGGCGATTTTGGCCCGGATCACTGCACAGGAAGAGAAAAAAGAGGGAACCTTTAGCAAGCTGTGGGAGCAGCCCAGCTCTGCATGACCTGGTGACCCTGGCGAATTCTGCAGGGGAATTCTGGGCTTGGAGGTGTCGGTGGGTGTGAGCAGAGTCGTGTGTGAGTGGGAGCTGGAAACTCCTCCGCTGCAGTTGCAATTCCACCTGCCTCGGGCCTATTAGGTCCTGCAGTCTCTGCTGTTTACCTGCCAGCTCCAAGAGCTCTTGCTTCTCCAGGGTCTGGGGCATAGCTGGGGAGAGGAGGGAGGAGGAGCCTCTGGAGGGCAGTGGGTGTGCCCAGGCCTTGAAGAGCCCCCTCAGAGCTGACATGAATAAATGTTTATTAAATTAATGCATGCTCTGCCCCTCACTGAGGGTACTGATCTCCTGCCTTTTGGGCTTTCAGCAGAAGTCGTTTACAAAGTTCTCCCTCTGTGCCTGGCCTAGTACTAGGGACCAGCTCCTTAAAGCTGGCTAGGACAGGGTGCACCCTCCTGCAGGACTCTTGCTGTAGTGGAGAACACACAGAACAGCACAGCTTAGTAGGAGCACAGAGATTAGAGATGCTGTTGGAGCCCCAGGGATCAGGAAGCCTTCAGGGAAGAGGAGACACCTGAGTGAGACCCTGAAGGATGAATAGGAGTTTGCCAGGAATTTAAAGTTGTGGAGGAAGGGCATCCTCAGAAGAAAAAGGCAAAAAGTGTGTGTTGGGGTGGGGTTATGGGGTGACCTCAGTCACAGGGGTGCAAGCCCAACCCCCTGGCCTCGCCCCCCCCCCCCCATAGTTCAATAGACTCCAAGGCAGAGGTGAAAGGGTCTTTCCTTGCAGGTGAGCCAGGTTGCAAGGTTGCTATGGCGCCAGCCCTGTAGACCATCCACCCCTGCAGGATGCAGCTGATGGGCCATTTGAGCTCCTCCCTGTCTCTGGCTCCAGGTCTGCAGGTCGTCCCTTACCCCTCCCACACAACCGCCCCCTGCTGTGGACCTGCAGGGGTGGGCGTTGGGGACTCACCAAGTGCCGAGTGGCAGACATGCTGCTGGGGGTGCGCGGGGGCACAGCTGCATGCCTCGCCGGACCCTGGTGGCCGCAGCAGAGCCAGCAGCCGCAGCAGCAGCACCCAGCTCGGCGCCGTCCGAGGGCTCCCAGGCATGACACCGCACAGCCCCGATAAGCCTCTGGGGCGCAGGACTAAACAGCCCCTCCAGGGCTCCTTCAGCACACGGAGCGCCCCTAGCCCCGGGCTTTATGAGTTGGGACTTGGGGCCAATCCCGCCCAGTGGGCTCCACCCTCCTTTGGCTCTGGGCCCGGGGGCTGCAGGAGACAACCCTCCTGACCCGCAGGCGCAGTAAGATGAGGAGTGGAGCCAGGAGAGGGACCCCTGCCTCCCTCTCTCTGCCTGAGCAATTAAACCTTCTGGAAGTAGAGGGAAGGCACTGGGAGAGTGGACGGTATCAGGGCAGAGGGACAGAAAGCACAACAAAGGCGTGAGGGCAGAAGGACGGAGGGGCTGTGATTCAGGCAGAAGGAACAAGAGCGAGGAGAGGCACACACAGAAAGAGCAAGACAGGCAGAGTCAGAGCGAGGCAGACGGAATTACAACAGGCAAAAGAGACAGTGACAGAGAAGGACGGGCCCCTTGCTGAGCCGCACACTGGGAATGAGACAAGCTACTCAGGGCTTCTTTCAGCTGCAGGAAGTGTTTTCAATGCCCTATTTATGAGGCTCCAAAGCAACAGCAAACAGTAGTGGAACAGGATAGAGAAAGTTGGGGTGTGTGTGTGTCTTGGCTCTGTTTGGCTAGGGGGTGGGGAGGGATGTCCGAGAAAGCAGCCAGTGCTTTGGAAACGCTTTCCCATACCCAGGGCCGTGGGCTGCAGATGGCTGAGGACAGACGGTGCTGCTGAGGGCTCCCAGCACTGGACATCACCTCTCAGCCCTGCCACACCTTCGGCCACAGTGAGGCCTGGCTCCTGCCACGCGCCGTTCACTGGAGACTGTGTCTTGTTACATACGGTGTGGCAGCTTAGAGAACAGAGCAAGCATTTAGTGTGGCTGCAAGCAGAGCCTTGTCCATGCTGACAAAGCACGATGACCCCAGGCCCCAAGTAGAAAAAGACCGTGGGGGTGTCTTTCCACACCGCCAGACTAGAGGTGAAGACCAGGCTTGGATGCCATACTAGGTGGCTCTGCAGCTTTTGCCTCTCTGCCTCAGTTTCTTTTCCATAAAATAGACTTGAACTATAGGACTTCCAAGGACCTGGAGCTCTTGGCCCCAGACTCAACTAGCCAGGAAGCCAGAAATCCGCAGGTCAAATACTCCCTTGTATCTGGCCACAGTTCGATTCCATGGGGGCTTTTTATCAGAGTCAACATTATTTCCTTCCAAAGCATCCTTTCGTATTGGTGTGCTAGTGATGCTTGAAGAGACCAAAATGGGAACTGCTGAGCCAGCCTGAGAAGGATGTGATTCGGCGTCCAGGCTAGTCCACGGGACGCCCAGAACCACCACCTCGGCTGTTGGGGACGGTGTCTTCATCTGACAGCTGTGGAGACCGAGGCTCAGCGAGGTAAAGAGGTTTGCAGGAAGTCGAGGAGCAACTGGGAAGCACATCTTTGGCCCTCTAGGCCAGCTCTCCTTCCTTTCCCCGAGGATTTCATTTTGAAATCCTGCCGTGGAGGGCAGTTCTCAAGTTTTTGTTTCTTCTGTTAGAATGTGCCTACCCTGAGGGAGAGTTCAGTCTCTTCAGGATCTGCTCCAGATGGTGAGCATTGAGTTTTTATGTCCGCTCTCACCAAACGCCCAAGCTGGGCAGAAATAGGCCTTGGCATACATACTAAGCTGCGTTTAGTGTGAGTTTGGGGTGTTGGTGAGCAATGAAGAGAGGGTGGAAGAGGGAGAAAAAAAGCCAGATTCAGAACAAGAAAAACTGGACTTTGAATGGGGAGGGAAGAGAAGTAGAGGAGAGGGACATTAAGATTCCAAAGATGCATTTTATTAAAATTCAGGTTGACCGAGGTGGAGTTTACACGCAGTATCACCCGCCCTTTCACAGATGCGTTTGTTCTTCTCTGTGGCTGAGGGCCAGCTCTGCTCAGTGTTTGCCTGATGCAAAGAGTTGAAACTGAGTTTTAAAGATGTAGAAAGCTCCACGGGGAAGGGCCAGGTTCTTATGGCTCTGCCACTGATGTGCCGTGATCTTGGGGTCCTCACCATGACCTTGCTTGTAAGTTTCTAAATCAAGCAGTTGGACTAGTTCTTTTATTTATTTCTTAATTTTTGTTTACGTTTTAAGAGGACAAGTTTATTAGGAAAAGGAGGAAGAAAAAGAAAGGCACCTGCATAACCACAGGTGGGCAGGAAGCTGCCACTGCTGCTTTGCAAAGGGGAAGGGTTTGAGAGAAGAAACATCTAAACAGTCCCCCCCACTTTTTTAAAAATCAGAGTCAATGACTGTTTCAGCATTTACTGAATTAAATGGTGGCAGCAGCACTGCTGCTGTATTCAAGCCCATGCAGCCAACCACAGAGTGGACAGCGGTCATTCACCTTGACTTTTCCTGTACAAATCCTCAGTGTAAACTGAGGAGAGTAGGAAGCCTCGGGAGAGGACACACTGCCAGCACCCCCACCCCCAGGCCCCTAGCAAGGAAGACCTTCCCCCGGGAGCTAGACCCGAGGAAGGTAGAGGAGGTGGGCAAAGGTGCGTCACTTTAATAAATTCCTATGTGTAGGTGTCAGTTCATCCTGGAAGGGAGCAAGAACCACAGTAAGTCCCTTGGGGTCCCCAGTCCTGCTGTGCACAGTTTCTTTGGGCCCCCACATAAGTGCACAAGACTTAAGTGCTTTGGACACAAGCCATAGGGCTGCCTGTTTGATGCCTCAGGGTCCACAGGCAATCCTGGGTTCTGTTGAAGCAGGGACCTGGGGACCAATGCATGTGCTGTGCTGAGACTAGGGCCCATCTTCTGGCCTGGTACTTGCTTGGGGAGCCAGGGGTTAAATTCCCCCGAATCCAGCATCTCCTTCCTGAGAGCTGTTTCCTTGCAGCTCTGTCTGGCCTGCGCGTTCTGTAGAATGTTGTTAACCCAAGACCACTCGCTGCCGACATGAGGAAGTTTCTCTGCATAGGGGAGACCCAGGGCCAGCTGCTGATCCTCGGGGGTGTAGCACAGCACAGCTTGGCAGGCCCCTTGGCAGTCTGTGCCCGGGGCTGTACCTGGCTCTGGCATGGGCTCATGTTGAGCTGAGCACACCTGGTCATGGGATTACTCAAGAGGCCCCTTGGTGACGAGATCCTGCTCTTGTCACTGGGGTCCCTGCCCTGGACACAACGGGGGAGCCAGCCCCCCATCACACACCTGGACCAGTTCTTTAGTGCATCCTGTGAAGTGTGTTCCCAAGAAAAATATTTGCAGGATTCCAGAACAGCAGGCAGTCTGACCAGTTCATGCCTTTCCCTCTGCTTTCAGCTGACGCTGCCCACGTTCCCTGTGGTGGTGAAGATCGGCCACGCGCACTCGGGCATGGGCAAGGTAGGACCCGGGCCTGCTGCGCTTGGAGAGTGAGGCCAAGAAGGCACTTTCCAGAGAGCCTAGCTATGGACTGTTCTCCTGCCTGTACCGCTGAGGAGTTCTTTCCCAGGACGCTGCCGGGCCCCTCTGAAGTGCCAGTGTTTCCCAGACAGACCTCTTTCAACAGGCAGAGGGCAGGCGCCTGCTTGGAGCCTTGGGTCCTTTATGGCGGGTGGCTCCTTAGCCTTGGGGAAAGGTTCTAGAAGGAAGGGGCTTCCTGGGGAAACGGCACCCGGGCTGCATCTGGCTGGGAAGCATCTTGATGGGTGTGGAGACTGGGCTCTTGTGACTCAGCGTGTGTGTGCCTCCCCTTCTCTTTCTCCACCCTCCTCCAACACTAGGTCAAGGTAGAAAACCACTATGACTTCCAGGACATCGCTAGCGTGGTGGCCCTCACCCAGACCTATGCCACCGCGGAGCCATTCATCGACGCCAAGTACGACATCCGGGTCCAGAAGATAGGCAGCAACTACAAGGCTTACATGTGAGTGCTCTCCCCCTGTCCACAGCCCCAGGCAGAGGCGAGCCTCCCGGGAGCAGCCAGCTCCTAGCAGAGCCTCTCTGCCTGCAGGTCAGTAACAGTGAGAGGGGGCGCTGCAGCCCAGGGCTGTCTGGGCTGCTGGCGTGCCAGGCCCCGTCTCCAACACAGCACGTAACCCAGTGGTTCTGGGAGAAGACGCTTCCCCTAAGGGTGTCCATTTGCCAGCATGGGTCGTGAAAGGTTTTCTTCCTTAGTAGTTGGGAAAAGAAAAGATTTCAAGACCACCCCACACAAGAATGCAAATGGCCTGTACTTTCATTTTTGGAATACTAACCTCCTGCTTTTCCTTTTTTCTCAAATTTAAGTTGGTAGGTTCTTTGTAAAGAATTATATGTGTGAATTCGATTGCTGCCACTCAGGACTGTGGCAGATGTCTAGGTTGAGCAGCCCGCCCATCTGTTGCCACTTTTCTTCTCTCACCTGTTTGAGTGTTCATGCGTCTCACTCCTGGAGTTTGTTAGGAGCCCCTCCCTAGACCCACCCCCTCCTTGCACATGCTGTGCTGTGTCCACCCTGGACCCTGAGTGCTCCAGTAGGAACGGCCGAGCCATCCACGTGCCCTCACTATGCTGTGCCGTAGCGGGCACGCAGCAGACCCCGACAGATGTTCAAGGTGGGGGTGGGAACTAGGCATGGGAATGTTTGCACCTTTATCGGCTGGATCCCTACTTACAAAAGGTCTGCAATTTTCATTTACAGTCTTCCTGCTTCAGAAAGGAGTGTAGGGTTGTTCTAAAGGTATGCACAAAGTGAGACACAGGGTCACGTAAAAGACATGTTCATTAGGAACACTGGCTACAAGAGGCAGGAAAATCTGTCATCTCCTGTCCTCCAGCAGTGAGTCCCCTAAGTCAACACAAGGCATTTGTGAGAGTGAGCAAGAGTGTCTCAATCCTGAAAAGGAGACACCACGTTATTAAGGGTTAGCATTTCCAAGAGCAATTTAAATGAGCATAAGGAAAGACTGGTGAAAGGTGGGTGGCCAGAGTAGCTTTAAATAATTTGTATTTGTAGGGGCCCATCAGTTGTTTGGGGAAAGTTTGGGTCTCTTAGCTCCTCTTCCCCGAATTTTCCCCTTTGCTCCCAGAACGAGCAGTTGACTTGGAAGCAGCCGAGACAAGGGTTGAGATTCCGTCCTCCCCCAGCTCTCACCCTTGAGATCCAGTTGGCCATGTTTGGTGGAAAGAAGGTTCTGTTCTGGTTCCCTGTCAGTGGCAATAATGTGGGACCCTCCGTGGCGGTCAGATGACCTATGAGTCACTCGAGCTGTCACTGCCTGACCCCTGCTGTCCCTGGGCTCACACACCCCCCAGGTCGCCTGTGTGGGTCTGTGCCCCGCACTTCACCTTCCTGTGAGAAGTGCAGTCTCAGGGAACATGGTAAACTCTGAAGTGCCATCGAAAGGAGCCCTGTCAACACTCACCCAAAGTCTCTGGGCCCTGTTCTGCCCCAGGCTCTGCTGGAGCATGGGAGTGAGTGATTTTCCTCCCCCTCCTTTGAGGGGGAGCCTCGTCTCAGGGACACTGTAAACGACCTGCGTTAGGAAGAGGGTTATTTCTGTGATGATCCATCTCTGAGTTTCTACTCAGATTTCGCAAGCACTGTGTGTTTTCTGAATTCGGTAGTACGGGGTAGGGAAAGCTCTCACACCGAGGAGTCCTGGACTTTTATATCTGCTGTGACTTGATGAACAGCCACTTGACCTTTCTGAGTCTTTATCTTCTTGTCTGGAAAGCAGGGGCAGAAGCCCAGCCTGCTCACAGCAGGGGGTTGGAAACAAGGCTCAGGGGAGGGGCTTGAGGAGGGGGAGGCTGGGTGAGGAGCTTGGAAGGCTAGCGGTGCTGTGCAAGTGTGAGGACCTGTCGTTACCACGTCAGTCCACTCACTGGGTCACCTTGGGGCTAGACAACTAGCCGGAAGTGTGGGTTCCCAGGTCCCTGGGGAGCATTCTCCTGGGAACCGCTGGGTGAAGGCCAGCACCTTGGCTCGTGAGCAGTGAGGCCAACAGATGATGGGCTCCGTGGGTGTGTAGGCTGGGCTTTCCTGTCCCTGGGGGTCTCCTTCCTCTTGACTGGACTTGAGTGAAGAACTAATCATTAGAAAGAACTGTCTGGCGTTATTAACGGATATTTAAACCTGTCTCAGTCGGTCCTCATGGCTGCCCAGAGCCCTGTGTTTACAGAGATAAGAGGTTCAGATTGGTGAGGTGATTCTCTCGGGTCACCACTGGTCAGTCAAGGGCAAATCCAAAACCAGAAACAGCTCATCCGCCTCCTTCAGTCTGAAACAGGTTGACTCCAGCACGTGCTCCTGGGGGTAGGGTGCACAGCAGAGAAGAGGGGGTGACTTGATTCCAGCAGCACCGTTGGTAGATGAGGCAACTGAAGCCTAAAGTGGGTGGCCCACGTGTGCGGTGTCATGTTGCTGAGACTGCTGGTCCTCGGAAGGTCACATGAATGAATGAGTGAGCTAGGGAGGGGCCGTTGAGAGATACTTACAGGAACCGGAAGGATCCCCCAGGGTCCATAAAATTCACTTTGTATGTACCAAGCAGCCCAGCCACTGAGTGGGTAAGCTGCTGGGGACCAGGGGTTACAGACTTGTAGACAGAAGACATAGCATAAATAACTGAAGTAAAAGGCGATCGTAGATTGGTGAAGCCCAGCAAGGTCCCACAGGGGTTCTATGGTAAGATGGGGGGAGCTCCAGGAGGTGGGAGTGGAGCCTGGTAGAGAGGGGGCCGGCGGCAGATGCTCCCAGGCTGTAGGCCCAGCAGACAGGCCCCCGGGTTCGTGTGGGAGAAAAGCAGTGAGCTTGCTCAGGGAGTTTCGTGCCCTCCTGCTGCTGGCGTCTCTCACTGCCTGTCGCCCCCGGCGGGGCGTGTTGCAGGCGGACCTCCATCTCAGGGAACTGGAAGACGAACACGGGCTCTGCGATGCTGGAGCAGATCGCCATGTCAGAGCGGTGAGTGGGGGGCGTCCCCAGCCGGTGGGAGGGCGGCTCCTAGAGGAAGAGCTGCAAGTCAGGAGCCTGAGGGTGGGCGCTCAGCAGTCAGTCCAGCTGGAGCACAGACCAGGCAGCTGGTGAGCAGCGTCCGCAGTGCCGAAGTGTGGCCACAAAGACTGGACATACCATGAAGGCGCTGGGAGAGAAGCAGTTAGTGTGGCTGAAAAAGCCAGGGAAGGCCACCGAGAGGAGCCGGGACCTGCTCTGGGCCTGGCGGGGTGGGCATGGGCCTGTGAGCACTGCAGATCCGGCAGTGTGCTTGAGGGGTGCGGGGATGGGGTGTGAGGAGGTGGCTGCCAGCAGGCGTGATGGGAGCTGATGCCCCCACCTCAGGACACCTGCTGTCCCCTCCAGGTACAAGCTATGGGTGGACACCTGCTCGGAGATGTTTGGTGGCCTAGACATCTGTGCTGTCAAAGCCGTGCACGGCAAAGATGGGAAAGACTACATTTTCGAGGTAAGTCTGGTCTGAGGTGTCTCTGGAAGAGATCACCCCCGAGCTGGAAGCAGGCTCTTGGCTAGAAGTCCATGGGCAGCCCAGGCTGCCTTTAGGTCAGAGTCTCCTGGGCCACGGAGAGTCCCAGTGCACAGATCAGTGAGTGCGCCGGCAGCTGACCCTCCACGGGGAAGAGCTCTGGGCCCTGGGGCCCAGCCCAGTGCTGTGGACAACTGCCGTGATCTCACCATTCTCTCAAAGCTGACCTTGGGGCTCATTCTGTCCAGCCTGCTTATTTTGAGGTGAGGAGACGAAGCTGAAGCAGTGCCCTGGGCACAGAGTGAATCAGTTCCCATCCTGGGCTAGAACTTGGGTCTCCTGGAAGCAGGACACTCTCTTGCATCTCTCTGAGCCCAGAGACACTTTCCTGGGTCTGCGTCTCCCACAGTGCACTGTCTCCCTCCGTGTCGCAGGGAAGGGCCGTGCAGCACGAGTCCTTCCTGCGCATTCCTGCCCGGCCTTCCAGGAAGGGGGCAGGCGCCTGCGGGAGCTGAGGCATTCGCAGAGGCCTGGTGTCCGCAAGGTGGGCTTCCAAGTCTCCTCGAGGCCCCTTTGGTGCGTAACCTTCCGGAAGGCCGCACCGTCCTCTGGCGGGGCTCGGTGTTCTCATCCAGAAAAGAGAGCGTTCAGCTACAGGGTCTGTGAGCCCGAGGAAGCAGGCACTTGGGCAGAAATCTGGAGCTGGAAGAACCAGGATCGGAGGTGGGAGGGAAGGCCTCCTGGGTCACGGGCAGAGGCAGAAGGCTGGTCCTTCAGAGGACAGAGCATGTGTGGAGGTGGAGATTTTGAGAGTGAAAACTGAGCTACCTGCTTGCCTCTAGCCAGAGAGTTAAGGGAATGCCCTTCATGTGTCCTGTTCCCGCTGCATGCAAGCCTCGGAGCCTGGCTCTGTGCCCTCTCCTTGCTGTCCGCCTGGCCTGAACCTTCAGGCTCCCGTCTTTCAGCCCCTCGAGCACTGATCTGGGGGGAGGGCAAAGGTCTGCGTGAGGAGCTGAAGATGCACTCCGGCTTCATTGCCTCCCTGTCTCCACTGGGACTTAGCATCTCCAAGCCCTTTCCTACCCCGGCCACGTCTCCCACAGGTCATGGACTGCAGTATGCCACTGATTGGGGAGCACCAGGTGGAGGACAGACAACTCATCACCGAACTGGTCATCAGCAAGATGAACCAACTGCTGTCCAGGACACCTGTCCTGTCTCCTCAGAGGCCCTTAACCACCCAGCAGCCACAGGTGAGCAGCTGGGAAGAGGCTCCGGACTGTGGTGGCCCTAGGACAGGGCAGAGGCCAACCCACGAAGGCCAGAAGATGGGACCTGAGGGTCTTCTCCCCTGCTTCCCTCCTGCGCCTTCCCTCCGGATGCTGATTATTTTCCACCACTCGGGCCACTGAGCCATCTGCCTGACTAGCTATAGAGCTGTCCACAAATGGGGTCCTGAATCTTTACCCTCTGAACTTGAAGTCTCCAGGGAAGCAGAGCCTCTCAGCTTCCTGGGACTCAAGAGTCTCCCACTTTTAAACGTGATGATGAGGAAAGGCTCGGCCATATCTCACCAGCTGCTCGCTGTCGGAGAGAGGCCCACATCATTTGTAGAGAAAGCAGGTGTGTCTGAGAAATCTGCTGGTCTGGAGAGGGGCGAGAGTGATGAGGCGAAGCTCAAATTAGAAATTTGTCTCCCTGAGAGAGCAGAGGCTGCTTTTCTCAGTAGCCTCCTGACCAGCCAACTCCTGGGGAGAGGGTCCTGGCAGTGGCTCAACGGGGGATCTGCAGTGAGGTTTTTGCGCCAGGCAGGCCCCGTGGCTCCAGGAGGGGCCGGAGAAAGGGAGGGACCCCGGGCCTGAGGTGCCCGAGCCCCATCTAGGAGATACGTCATTTTACAAAAAACACACCCAAACTTTTGTGTAATGAAGTGGCCAGAACCTAGGGACAATGAACCAGAGGGTGAGCCGAGTCTGACGACTTCTCAACAGCCGTGTAGCTTTGAGGTGAAGTTGCTCCCCTTTCTGAGGCTCAGGTTGTATCCCTGGTATGTGAAGATTCTCCCAGAAGCCTTTTTTTTTTTCTATCACTCAGATAGAATAGAATAGCTATTCAGAGTGTGGGCTTTGAATCCTGGGCCTCTATTTGCCAGCTGCCTGACCTTGGACAAGGTCCTCACTAGTGACTCAGGCGAGATAACATCTACATCTATATGAGAATCAAATGGAGTGAAGAACCTCAAATGTGGCATTGCACAAAATAAGCACGCAACAAAGGTTATCTATTGTGCAGAGTTAGGTAAGCTGCCTCTGGCCTAGGCTTTGAGATCATCACCCTATTTGCTGAAGGTCAGCACCACCCTGGGATTCTAGTGTCCCAGAGGCCACATAGTAGGTTCTATGCTGTTCCTCACGGCCCAGCCCCTCTCACTTCCCTGGCAGCTCAGGCTGAAAGAGCTTCTGGCCTGAGTACATGCCCCAGGAGTTGCCCCTTGGCCCTTATTCCAGGCCAGGCCCAGGACACACCTGTGACTGACCATGTGCTCCCCTTGCTCTCTCCCTGCCTGCAGCTCCAGGGTCAGCGCTTTGTTGCTCTGATTCTAGAAGAGCACTTAGAGGAGAGTGGGGCAGAGGGGTGGGGAGTGGCAGGCACACCTTCCCTGTTGTCAGCCAGCCCCCAGACCAGGGGTGGCAGAGCGAAGTCATGGCTGACTTGGCGTCCAGTTGAGAGGCTTAGGGGAGGGTCAGGCCTGGGCTGTGTCCTGAAACAGGGAGGTGGGTGGCAAAGCCTGATCTGACTGATGGTGACTTGACCTCAGTGTGTCTGGGCTGTCAGCTTCGGGGTGGCCCTGCCCAGGGGCCAGGGCAAGTGACCTCCAGTCCCTGAACGTTGAAGGGTTTAGGGAGACTGTTCTCAGGGTGGCAGTGACACCTGGTGGCCAGTGATGGCCAATGCCTCCGGGTTGTGTTCCCACAGAACCTCCCACTGTTCTTCCCCGACCCCAACACTTAGTCCACTGACCGGGTCTGTCATCTGGGATCTGGCCTTATGTCCTGGAGCTCCAGAGAGGTGGGTGCTGCTTCTGAGACCCCAGGAAGCGGGAAGAGACCTGCAGGTGGGCAGAGGTCTCAGGCCGTGCCAGTAGAGATCTCTCTCCTCCATGTCGAGCTAACCTTCTCTTTTCCCATTATTCTGCTCCCACTCTTCATCTTCCTGTCAAATCTTTCTTTCTTTCTTTTTTTTTCATCCTGTCAAATCTCCAGAGCCAAGGGCTCGGTTGCCAGTGCAGGGATTTCAGACACCACTGTGCTTTCTCTTTGGCTTGTACGTGAGACCCATGTGGAGCGAGTCTAGGACTCAAGCTCGGAAGCCTGGGCACATGTGTGACAGGGAGGAAGGCGGCCACCTCCAGACCCCAAGCTGACCAGATACCACCCAGAATATCGCTCCTAATCTGAGGGTCCCAGTAACAAGGACAGTCTCAAACAGTAATGTGCTACAAGAGAGAAACTGGGAGGTGGAGGCCTTTGGCAAACCTCTCATTAGAAGCTGATAGCGATAGTCCCATTAAGCCCGTGACGATATCTTCATCTCTCTGATGGCTATCACGGGCTGGAACCGGTGCCGAAAGGCAAACCTGCCAGGGAACCAGCCCTGAGAGGCGCGGCTGCCTGGCAGCACCGTGAGGCTTCCCGTCCTTACGATACCGGACCATGGGCAGAATGGCCGCTTGTCCAGGGCATGGGGAAGGGTGGGCTGTGGGGTAGGGCTGGGGGCAGGTGGTGGTAGACTTTCCCTCCAAGCTGAGCCCCTGTGGCCGGGCTGCGTGTGCCCTCACCTGGACAGGACCATGATGTGGATTCCAAGTTGAAGGTCTGAGACCCAGTACCCCGCCCCGCCTCTGGGGGGACATTCCACCCCACCCGTTTTACTGGCTTTCTGGTCTGAAGAGACACAAGCCAGCTCTTTCTAGTCACAGAGGCCTCAAAAGATGAAGTCTCTGAGTGCCAGGGGACGAAGGCCAAGAGGGGTTTCGCAGAGCACACTCAGGGAGGGGACCAGGAGGGCTTCCTTTGGCTTTGGAGAAGTAAACTTAGGACAAATGAAGGGCCTTCCTGCTTCCCACAGCAGGGCTGGCTTGAGGGAATTTGCTCCCCAGTGAGTATATGCTGGAAATGTGAGGACATTTGAGGCAGGTTCAGATAAAGTCCCAGTGACTAGATCCCTTAACAGACTATTCAGGGAAACTGACTATTTTGGGGCTGTCTTGACTTGTGAGGGACATCTTTAATCACTTGACGCTGACATTGTGACCTTGGGTGACCTGGCCCTCAGTGCCCCCATAGGTCTCAGGGACTGCCCCCAAGGGACACTGCTTGTGTCCTTAGGAAATGGCTCTGGTGGGAGGACCCCTATCCAGGAGATGAGCTCTGCTTTCAGAGTGGTAGTGCTCCCCACGAAAGGAGGAGGAGGAGAAGCCCATCCTTGGGCAACTTTAATAACCTTGCAGAGGAAGGGAGGTGGGCACTGGTGACCGCAGACTGGAGCCCGGCGAGATCCCAAGGTGCCTGAAAACACGCTGTTCCCTTTGCTCTGACTGAACCTACAGCCTCCCAACCACATTCCTTCCCACTGCCTCATTCCCCCTGGGCTCCTAGACCGGGGGGAGCAGGGCCTGGGGGAGCTGATCAGAATAGTTCTGTGGCGTGTCCGGCAAGGAGCTTGGCCTCGTCTCTTTCCTGGGGCCAGACCCTGAGACCCTTTCTCAGTTTCCTGTCTCAGATATGCTGAGCCAGCATGGGCTTCTTCCTGGTGGGGACAGCTGGGCGCAGGCCAACAGCTCTCAGCGCTGAGTCACTCAGTGCCTTTCCTTCCTCAGCTTTCCATCCTGCTGGACCTCAGATAGGAGCGCCCATCTCCCAGCTTATCTACTGCAAGCCACAGATGGCAAATTAAAGGTGCCTTTGACAGAACCCACAAAATCTCATCCCTGGGCTTGGTTTCTCTCCCAGGCCAGTGATTTCCTTTCTGCTTACCTCAAAAGCTAGTATTTCTGGAATCACTTTTCTCCATCTTCAGGGACCTTCGTGCAACAAACACATCAGTGATAAACAGAGGCATGATGTAGCCTAGCCCCCCTCCAGAACTTTCCAGGATCACAGGAAAGATGCCCATGTATCTTCTCCACTCATGCGTGACATCCTCCCATTAGAGCTTCATTCCTTTAGACTGATCCTTGTTACTTAAACAATAGCAGTGATGCTCACATACATTTCTTTGCCTAGGACTTTGCAGTTTAAAAGGCACATTCACTATTTTGAGCCTCGTGGTGCTATGAGAGATGTTCTGGGCTGGCATTTCAAGTTCTGTTTCATAAAGCAGCAGAGAGAATGCAAATAACTTGTTCAAGGTCACACAGCTTATAAGTAGAACAGGAGCTTCTGGGCCTCAGTTCAGGAAGCTCTCTACCAGATCACGAACTGTGCCCTTTTAGTGCTCTCCCCAGACCACTGGGGAAGGTGAGAATGGAGAGAACCGGACCTTTGCGGCCCGTGTAAGGGACACCCTTGTTCCTCCTCCTGACAACACCATGCACACCTGTGGGCTTCTTCCGCCTGCTGGCTCTTCTGGTCACTGAAGCACAGTGGGTGAGCCTAGAGGACTCAGCCCCCTCAGCTCTGCTAGAGGGCAGCAGCTTGTGTTCCTCATCAAGCCCCTTAAAGCCCGTGCCCGCAGAACACTTCTGCTGAAGTCCAAGAGTCCTGGGTTCTTGCTGGGCTCAAGGCGTTGCTAAGAAGGGCCTGTCTCCCGTCTGAGACACTCAAGAATGAGCAGCGTCTCTGGAGCTGACGGAAGCCCAGAGCCAGAAGAGCCTGGGGCTCACCTGCCTGCACACGCGAGCCTGCCCTCGGCAGCCACTTCGGCCAGAGTTTTCCGGGCCCTGCGTAAAACCACCAGTGCCAGGAAGCTTGCTGCTACCCACGCCAGCCCTTGACTTTGACCAGCTCTGCATCTGCTGACTGATCCTCAGTCCTAGATGCTTCCTCAGTGACCTCATTAGTCCTCATAGTTGGCCTCTTTGGGAAACTGAGACTCAGACTCACCCAAAGCCACTAGAGGAAAGATGTCATTTCACAGTTCTCACGTCCTGTCTGCTCCGCGTGCCCATCTTATTCCACCCATGTCCCCCTTTAGGGAGGTGCCCAGGCCTGGCTGCGGTGCTCTACATGGAGGCGGCTTAGCCAAGCTTGCAGTGGAACCGTCAACCCCTGTGCTGAGGCCCAGCTGCACCTCCCGAGGCTTCACTTGTCAGCAGCAGCTTTATACGCTGACCCCGCTGCTGAGCTGGTTGTCACATGGTGACCCTGGGGTCACTTGGGGTTTTCTCCTCGCGCTGCTCTGAGGATATTCCCTGCCTGTGTGTGTGTGCACACGCACGCGGGTGCTTGTGCACTCACACAGCTGGGCACAGCACTGGACTGCACATTCCTACCTGTTGAGTCCACCCAACTTCCTGAGGGAAATCTGCAGCTCCGCCTGGCCACGGGTTCCTCTGGCTGGCTGGCTGCAGGCCAGGCTTGGGCAGCGACGCCAGAATAGCTAGACTTCTGTGGAATTCCACATCCCAGGCGACTCTTGATGACTGGAGACTGATCCCATGGTAGCCAAACCCCACAGGGAATAGGCCCTCGGCCCCTAGCAGACAGAAGGCTGTGGGCGGAGCCAGAGCGTCTCAGCCTGGCAAGGGACAGTCCTGGGGGACTCTCCTTCTGCCTCCCCTCATCCCTGGGAAGACTTCACAACCTCTGTAGAGCTGGGGACAGGAGAAGCTTCCGAGGCGCCAGACAAGGATGGCCAAGGCATATTCCCAGGCCCCGGCCCGGAGGACTGCTCCTGGGAGCTCTGGCCCTGAAGCTTTGGGAAGGGACTGGTGGGGTCAGTCCATCCTGGGGTATCTCATTTGTATGTCTGTGGGCCTGAGGAGAGCCAGGGCCAGCTTCAGGGTCTGCTTACGCTGTGAGCTCATCCTGGGGGTGTCTGAGCTTCATCGACGGGCTTTTCAAGGTTTAGAATCAGCTTCTCAGGGTGGGAGGGAAGCGTAGCATTTCCCTAACCTATCTCTTATTTAATGAACGAATATCCCCTGTGATATCTCTGCTGGATAATTCTCTAACTTCTACATGAATACACCTACCTCCCAAGACAGCCTCTTCCACTATCTTTACAATAGAAAATTCTTTTAAAAAAAAAAATGCTACTAACTTGCTATTCATGTACCTAACTATGTAATTTGGGGAGGACAACTTCACATCTCAACATGTGCACATCTTCACTCACCCCCCACAAAGCCCCCTGTGCCGGCACCCTGTCCCAGCTCCCTGCCCCCGTCCTCTCTGGTATCTGTGTTACAGTTACTGTGGAAAGCTATTTTTCATGAGACTAAGAGTTATTACTGTTTTTTGCCACTCTGTTTTCTTTGGTTATTTATAATCCAAAGAGAGTGAAACCATCCAGTAATTGTCTTTCACTTTCTGACTTAATTTCACTTAGCGTAATCACCTGAAAATCCTTCCATTTTGTCCCCCAAATCTCTAAAAGTGAGTAGCATTGCATCGAGTATGTAGAACATTATTTCTTGAACCAGTCATCTGTCAGTGGGCATTTAGGCTGTTTCCGTATCTTGGCTATTGTGGGTGCTGCTGCTAGGAAGATAACGCACATGTCTTTTCATATTTGTCTCTTATGTTCCTTGGGTAAATACATAGAAATGATATTGCTGAATCATATGGCATTTCCATTTGTAGGTTTTTTTAAAAAAAAGATTTATTTCTTTATGCATACAAGAACTGGGCTGTAGGCTGGTGAGAGTATTCACCAGAGACAGAGCGGAAAGCAGAGCAGGCAGATGACTGAGGTACACTGCTGAAGGGAGCAGTGGGTGAGGCAGGAGAGGTCTGCTGCGCCATGTGGGAAGCTCCCTGGCTGGGGATCAAACTCATGCTGCTGTGGCTGCGATAGCTTCATAGGCGGAGACTTACCCCGTTGTGCCACCAACCCCTCCATGTGTAGGTTTTTGAGGAATCTGTATACCGTTTTCCATAGAGGCTGCGGTATCCCTCTTGGGCACTGAGGGCCCATGACCCAGAGGGCTTCTCAGGGAGGCCAGGGGAGGCTGTACCATCACAATCATCGGTCTCTGAAGCCAGGCTTTGGAAATTGAAGGGTTGGGGTGGGTTGGGGGTGTTCCAGTATGGGTGCCAGACCTAGGAAGCCACAGACATTTGAAGTCAAAGACCCCTCACTGTCACTGTTGACATCATGTTATTAGCCCCAGCCAGGCCCCAGCCAGGGAAAGTGCTTACAGATATCTGTCTTACAGATTATCTCATTTTATATTCCAAGAAGCCTTTTTGAAGAAAGGCAGATGTAAATGGGTAAGATAACTTGTCCAGGGTCATTTCGAAGATCCCTCTTCCTCCCGTCCCAAACCACCTCGGTGGGACAGTTTTCAGGCAGTGCTGTTATGGAAAGACTGTGCTGCTGGCAAAGGTCCTGCTCTAGCTTCCTTAGTGCTGGAGCTGAAATCGGGTCTTAGTAGGCAGGAGGGGAGCTAGATGGACAGAATTGGAGGCCCGTGGGGGAGATAGGGGAGAAACCATCTTAATGTGGGGGGGAGGGCTGGGAGCTTGGCACAGGGGAGAGGAGCACTAAGAGGAAGTGCCTGCTTTGCAGCCTGGCCTCGTTGACGTCACATTGATATACCAGGCCGTCCATGGGCATTCTTGAGCCTCTCGCTGTGCCTGACTTAAGCTCCAGATTCTCCCTGCCTTCCACCCCAGTGTTAGACAAACCGAAGGTACTTGTTTCTTTGATCCTGTGGGGGCATAGACAGAATCACAGCTCAGGGGACAGGAAGTGCTTGGGGGTGAAATGTGATCAAGAGGGAGAAACAGCTTGACCTTGAGCAACCCTGCCAACATCCAGGTCTTCCTCCTTCCCTTTGGGGAAGGAGTCTTCCAGTCCCGCCACCATTTGGGTCTCACCGCTGACAGCCCCAGAGCTGACTCAAGGAGAAGGGAGTCTGGTTGCCTGGTCCAGCCCCCACCCTGTCTCAGGGTCCCCTAAAGCCCAGCCCGATCTCCGGTATTTGGTGTTTGACCTTCCCTGTCCTTTAGAAAGTCAGATCCCTGCCCCGCACTGCCTGCGCCGCCAGCCCTGCAACGCCCGGAGGCAGACAGTCCCTTTGAGGGGTCCTAGACCAGCAGAAGCCTCTGGGCCGAGTCCTGCTGGATCCCACTGCGCCGAGGTTCCCACAGGGCCATAGGGCTTCTTTAGAATCTGCTTGGAGTTTTGTTTTTACCTCTTGCTTTTTTGTCTTCCAGAGCGGAGCACTTAAGGATCCGGACTCCAGCAAGACCCCGCCTCAGCGGCCAGCGCCCCAAGGTTGTTTACAGTATATTCTCGACTGTAATGGCATTGCAGTAGGGCCAAAGCAAGTCCACGCTTCTTAGAGCGATTGGTAGTTAATTTTTTCAAAGCAGAAATTTTAAGCCAAAAACAAAGGAAGGAAAGCGGGGAGGGGGGACAAGAGACCCCCCGCTGGTGCCGTTTCTGCGTTTTCAGTGCTGACTGGACTGTGTCCTCCTATGCAGTGTCAGCAGCCCTGTCCGGTCGCGTGCCTGTTCCTGTCTGTGCTTGTAACGCTCACTTACGTGTCTGTATAACTTGTGATTCCAGGGCTGTTTGTCAACAGTGTACAAAAGAACCGTGCCTCTCCCGAGTCCAGTGTGACTATCTTCTGGGTGGTTTGGTAGTACTTTTTCAAGTGTTACACAATGTGGGGTGAAATAGGACCAGGGGGGCAGACAGGGAGAAACAAGGACCACAAAAATAAACCCCGATACTGTCCTTCTCCCTCCAGGTGCAGTCAACACTGCCCCCCCCAGCCCTGCTTCCCTCTAGAGTGTGCTCGGGACCTCCCCCCATGCACTGTGCTTCTGCTTCCTTTCTGCATGACTAGGGTAAATAGATAGCCGTTTCGAGACTTCCCAGGTCTCACCTCCGTGGCTTTATCCATTGACCGAAGGCATCCACCTTTCTCTCCATCCGCTCACCGCGGTGCAGTTTGACTCTGTGTGGCAGGCTGGCTGTGCCCGCAGAGCTCTTGTGTGTTTAGTGATGACATGAGATATCAAGAAGCTATTTCCAGGGATGTGTTCTGTATTTTACCTCCCAGTGTTCCCCTCGTTTTATTATGAGCTAATGAGCTGTGAAACTAGACACACACACACACACGCACGCACACACACACACACACATGCAGTGGGGCCGCTGATGTGCAATATCCAAGTGAATTTGTATTTTCTGTGTTGATCTCAGTCCCCCGGACATTGTTCTCCCTTTGTTGCTGGTTCTGAATTGACCAATTTGCGCTTCTGTGGAACTGAGGCTGCTTCGTATTCCCCAAAGCTTGACCCACGTGCAGAGATGATTCTTTAGCAATTTTAGACAGAGACTGCGGGGAGCTGCTGAAAGGCTGGGCAGGCTTTGACCGTCCTGCTCTTGGCCTCTCCCGAGGCTTCGTTACACGAGACCAAATCAAGACAGCCCCATTTCCCTTGAGCAGGGACACTGCCTGCGGGACTCGGAAGCGGACTCCTGCTGTCCTTCTGCTGTGGCCAGAGCCCCTGGGCCGCTGTATCCTCCCTCAGAGCTGGTGTCTCCGGCCAGGAAGGGAGACCAGTGTGGGCAGAGGCTGCATGGCTGTGGTTCTGGAAGGACCCTCAGCTGTTGGTCCTTTTTCCCGCTGCCACGCAGCTCCCGGGCAGGTGACGAGGTGGTTCACTCACCAGGCCTCGTGTTCAGTGCCTCCTCTGGCCGTCTTCTGGCCAGGCAGGGCATGGGCCCCCAGCCTCCTCTTGTGCCACGGACCGTGGGAGCCCAGGCTGGCAGTTTGCCTTTTAGAAGAGATGCTTCCAGTCCACCTCTGACATTCCCCTCACTCTGCACTGACACGTCAGCAGCTGGCTCGCTGGGTCGGAGGCATTCCCAGTGTGGGTAGCACGTGCCGTGATTGACATGTCCAAGGCTTCTGCCCTGGTTTCTCCTTTGGTTGCTGGCAGATTCTGAGGTGACAGGGAAACGCGTTGAGTGTGACATTCTTGTCGGTGACCCGCACCCTTAGAGAGTGACGGTGATGGATCTGGTGTGAATAGAGACACACAGTCATTGACACACTTCCGGGCCAGTTGCCTGAGAATCAGGTCCTTAAATACCTCTCAGTCTGATGAAATGGTGGAAAGGAATAAAGCAACATTTCTTGGAATGGAGGAATGCATTTCATTGATTTTCTTTTCAGTCATTTAATTTTTTGTCCAAGTGGCAAGCTGACGGTGGTGTTGCTTCTCTGCATGTTTTCAGTGTGGTCATCCAGGTGCTTTTCATGTGACATTCGTGAGCCACGAATACAGAGTCGCCATTTGAATTCAGTCAGGCTCCAGGGTGGTGCCAGCCAAGGTCTCTCAGGTGGCCAGGGGAAGCAGGCAGCAAACCCTGACTGCCCTGAGCCCTCAGGCAGCATGCTAAGGACAACTCTGTGGCCTGGGGGACATCCATGTCACAGGGTAGGATTGCCGTTCAGGTGTTTTGTACCCATTTCTTTTCTGATGTTGTCCCCTTTTTTTTGTACCGATCCAGCTGAGAGAACCTCAGCCAATGCTGGAAGTGTGATCCAAGTACCTCTCTTTTGTGACTCTCTTGTACAGCTTAATGTGCAATAAAGGAAAAGTTATATCTGTCTTCAGTGTTAAGTTGTAAAGTTTCTGGCGATTTGAAGCATCTCTGTACAGATGGGAAAGCTCTCTGGCTTGTGGTACAAGGGGCTGAGCTATCCGCCTGCAGTGCTTTACAAGAAAACGCCTATACAAATGGTACCCAACTTTGGAAAAGGAGAAACTGGTTCACGTGAAATAATCTGCTAGTCTATCATCCTCCTGGTTATCTGATTTGAACTTGGAAAACTCCAGTTATTTATTCATTTATGTATGTCTTTATCTGTGACTAACCCTGGTACTAACGGATGCTTGGTGATAAAGAGCAGTCTGTGCCGTGTTGGGGGAGATGAGCTGACAATCACGGTGCAGAGTGGCTTAGACATGCCTTTCTGCCTCTCCAGAGGACACAGGTGTTCTGGCACTTCCAGTAAACTAAGTCACCACACCACTCTTAGCTGCTGTTGAGTTTCTGTCCGCCTCCTGCCAGCAGGCCCTTGGGTGTGGACTCTGGAACTGAGTCTGAGAGAGCAGATCTCTCAGCGATTCCACACATTTCCACTAGTCAGCGAGTGCCCATGGGGACGCCATTCACTCCTAAACGTAGTAACCGCCTCACAGCGAATTTGGAGCAGTCGGGCAGCTCACGTCTGCCTGTGCACCCCCAGAAGGAGGCTGCCACATGGTTTTCTCAGGGCATCTTTGTCCTTTTGGGGGGGCCTCTACTTGGCCAGATGGTGCCCACAACATGTCCAGGAAAGAAGGGGACTGGCTTTCTGGAGACTTTCACCACACACACCTGGGAGGGGCTGGAGTCCCCCAGGATGGTCCTCGGAGCTAAAGGAGTGGCTGGAAGCACCAGAGCCATCCTGCTCACAGGCGTGAGTTCAGGGCAGTCACATGCAGGCAGGCCACAGCAGGAAGCCAGCTCTGGGGAAGCAGTGCCAGGCAGTGCCCCCCGAAGATGCCAGAGCCCTCCCTGGAGCACCTTCTGAGCCGTGGTCCTCTGACACATTACCATCTTGAAAGAAAATTCAGAGTAGGAGGTTTTTAACACTTGTGGTTGGAAACATGGAGACCCAGAGAAGTTTGGTGACTTGCCCTGGGAGCCCCTGGAGCCGGCACAGATGTTGGGTTTTCTGGTTCCGGCCCCAGGCCCGTGCCACCGCCCTGGCCTGCCTCTGTGAGCGGCCTGAGAACTGCCAGTTAACCCTGATGGGGCGGCCTGTACCTGAGGAGCCTCTGGGGAAGTGGGTGGGGTCCCTCTGCTCTCGGGGGCCTTCCGTCAGTTCACCTCTGATCTGGGCTGCCCCTCCCACGGTTCCTTCCCTGTGCTCCCCACTTTTGCTATGACTGAGGGGTGTGTCTCTGAGGAGGAGCAAGTAGTGGCGATGTCTGAGGGTAACCAGGGAATCTCTGGAGCCGGCCAGAGCCTCAGGTGACTTCTTGCAATGAGCTTATCCTTTCGGTAATTAGCTAACCACACCCGTTGGGACATAGATTCAATAAGGAAACCCTTTGATATGGTTAAATTATGAAGTTTTTCTTGTACTGAACCTAGGGGGCCCTGGGCAACCCCAAGGAATGCAGCCCCCAGGCAAGGTGCTACCTCCACGCTGGCTCCCCCCTGGATCATCACTGCCCTCTTCCTCCTCCTCCTCCTCTTCCTCCTCCTCAGCTCCTCAGCGGCCAGGCGGCCCCACCACCCACGGAGATGCACCTTCCAGCGGCAACTCCCTGGCAGAGGCCCAGCCACCCCCGGCTGCTCCACCACAGAAGCCCCAGCCTCACCCACAGCTCAAGTAAGAGACAACTCAGCAGCTCCTTCCCCTCCCCTCTTCCTGCCCCTCCCCTAGGCCGGGGGCTCCAGAGCTGCTGAAAGCACCTTCCATCAGCCCGCCTCCTACAGACTTTATTTTTGTGGGGTTATTTTTTTTTGGTTTTGGGGTTTTTTCGGCGAGAGGCATGGCTAGGGGTGATTGGGGAGGACAGGAAAGAGGGAAGTGAAAGACTAAGGTCTGGCCACTGCTCAGAGCCTCCCCTTCTCAGGGAGCTGGTCCCAAAGCAGAGCCCCTGGCCTGGCCTGCTGCTGGCCCAGGGTTTTCTTTTGATTTTTGTATTATTTTGCTTTTCTAAATTCTATCTCCCACTCCTTTTTCCATTTCTTTTCTTTCTTTCTCTCTCTCTCACAAAATTTCTTTAAAAGAGTCCTTTTTCCTGCCTCTGACTCACAGTTTAGGGTGTGTGGTGGCCAAGGCTGTCCAGAAGGAAAAGGGGAAGTAGTCGAGTCCATTTCGGCTTCTTCCCTTCAGCTTTGCCAGAGGAGGCGGGTTTCTGGTGGGGGTGTCAGAGCAGTGCCCAGAGAGGAGCTGAGGGACCCCATCCTCTAGGAGCCCTCAGACCCAGCCATGACCCTGGAGCCCTCAGCCCACCATTGTGCTCCAGAGCTGGCCCTCCGCGCTGCCCCTCTGTGCTGCCCAGCCCGCGCTCACACTCTGAGGGAGCAGCAGCTGTGGCGGGAGGGTAGCACCCCGCCCAGCCTCTCAGAGTCCAGCGTGGGGTAATCTCCAGGGAGGGAGAAGGGGGCTCTCGGATTTAGGGGCTCAAATGTGCCCTTAGAGATGGTCTTCTCACTGCATCTTAGATGAGGAAACATCGTCAGCAGAGACTTGGCTGCTTTTTTCCCAAAGCCGTTTGCCTCGTTGATGCAAAACCAGAGGCCGAGCTCCACTGTCCAGAGGGCTGCCCTCTGGGTCTCTCCGTCCTACCCAAAAGGCGGGGCATTGGCCACCCCTGCTCCCCAGTGCTGGCCGGGGTGGCTGCGCTCTCCTGCCCCCCATCTCTACTCAACCCAGCCGTTCTGCACATGTCACCTTTATAGTCTCTCCTGCCTCTCCTGGCTGCCCACTGAGGACCGGTCCTGGGGCAGAGGCCCTTGAATGGGACCTCTGCTGTCGGGTAGGAGGCTTGTGGCCGGGGCCGTCAGCCGTGCCTGTGCGTGCAGGGGAGCAACCCTCCCGGAGGTCTGCATGTCGGGGCTCATCCTGGCCTAATGAAAAGCGGGGCATCTGTTCATAGTCACTGCCGGGGAGAGACTGCTCATGTACCTGCGGACGGGACTTTCCGGGGTAGCACCCAGAGTTCAGGGAAGGTCTGGGAGTCTTGAGACACCGGGCGAAGATTCTGGAGCCAGAATACAGAAGTCAAGGAGGAGACCGTCAGGCTGCACCAGGCTTGCCCCCTCCGCCTCCTCGCGTCCCAGTTTTTCTCTGAATTGCTTGTCTCTCAAGGGAGAAGTCAGTCCCTAAGATGGGTGCGATTTGGGTATTTTAATTGGAAAACTGCCTTATAACCCTGTGCAAGACCCAGTGCACATCCCTTTGCCCCTCAACACCCTGAACCCCATAAGCCTCACATCAGGGGCCCTCTGAGGAAGGCAGCAGGGTAGGTCAGGTTCATCTTAAGAACCAGTCAACCAAGCCATGGTGCTGGTGCCCAGCTGAAGGTTTCTTTGCCATCAGAAAAAAAGACCTAGAAAGACCGACCCACAAACGTCTATAGGTCATTTTACCAAACACCTACATGTCACAGATGAGAAACCCAGGCCCAGAGATGCGCATGGCTGGCCTGAGGTCAGGAGGCATGAGAGGCAGAACCAGCCTTGGTCCGGGGTCTCCTGATGCTGAACCCCACCACTTGGCAGTTGGTGGAAAATGAGGGCGATTCCCCGGGTGTCGGTGGTGTGAGAGTCCTGAATTAGTCCTCACCATGTTGGTGCCTCTGAAATGAGCCCTCTGGTATTAAATAAGAGAAGCAGCTTCCGAGTCACCCCTCCTCCTCCTTTCCCTTCTCCCTCTTTCTCTTCTCTTTTTCCCCTTCTCCCTTGCAACCCTGCTTCCCCCATCCCTTCCTGAAGGTGAACAAATAGCACCTGGCCTCCCCACGGTCCCGGCCACGAACCTGTCACCTGGTCTGGTTCCCCGGGGGGCGTGGGGGTCCCCGTTATGTCTCTCACCTCCTGTCACCATCCCTCCTGCCTCGCCGGGAACACACCCTCTCACCTTCTCTCTGGTTTTTATCTTCAAGCAAGTCGCAGTCCCTGACAAATGCCTTCAGCTTCTCTGAGTCCTCCTTCTTCCGGTCTTCAGCCAGTGAGGATGAAGCCAAAGCGGAGACCATCCGGAGCTTGAGGAAGTCCTTTGCCAGCCTCTTTTCAGATTAGCTCTCCAGACACACGGGGGCACCTGAGACATTTGCCAACAACACTCAGCCACACTTGGTGGCTCTGTCCCACGGCCACGGCACACGTGGCCCCCTCCTCTGCTCTGTTGTGCTAAGTGATGTCACGCAGCTCAGAAAGGCCCATGGGAAGGTCTCAGGGCAGGTGCCTGCCTGGAGAGGGGCGCCTGCTGTCGGGGTGGAGCTGCTGTCCTGTAGTCAGGAGAGCATCCTCCGGTCCTCATTCGTTCGCTGTGAGTCTAGTGGCCTTATCGTGACTGCGCCATCTTGTCTTACTCTTCCAGGACTCTTCCCTGCGGACTCCTGGCAGCTTACCCTAGCTCAGATGCAGTGCGAAGCATGCCCCCCTTAGCCAGTGCTGCCTGTCTGGGGTGTCTGTAGCTACCCCAAAGTCCTCTTTGGCTCTGAGTGTTAGGAATTTGCCCATACCTTGAACCCTTGTCACACCTGTTTAGGACACACCTGCCCTGCTCATGAGACTCCTCTACTCCCGTCATGGGGAAGCACTGTTTGTGAGCCCAGAGAGAGAGGACGAGGAGCCGCAGCTGCCCGTCTCCCTCCTCTGGAGAGCCCTTCTGCGTGTGTGTGTGGGGGGGCCCTGAGCGCAGAAGCTGCACTGTGGAGAATGCATGCCTCTGTCAGGGCGGCCTGCCAAGTCTGTGTTCCTCTCCAAATAAATGTTAAGACCTCTGGTATAATAAAAGCAGCAGCGTTAACCAGCATTCGATTCAGCCCCGAGGTCTCCCCAGCGACCTTGTGACTGAGAATATGTATGTGAGGCACGTGCGTGTGTCTGCGAGTATAGGGAGGGGAAAAGCGTAGGAGAGGGAAGCATTTTGTCAGTCTGTGTGTGCGTGCGTGCGTGCGTGTGTGTGTGTGTGTGTGTGAGATTGTGGGGGTAGACTGTCTCAGCAGGTGGCTGAGAGTGTGTCTGGGCCTCCTGACGCCATCCCACAACTCTGTTTCCTCCAGGACAGCTGACTTCCTTCAGTAACAGCATTTCTACCTGAGCATGTAGCCTTTCCAATAAGCCCAGCTCCTCAGCTTCTGTGGCAGCCGAGTCAGACCCACTTGTCTGGCCGCAGCGATCCCAGCAGAAGCCCATATGGTGGACCAGTGCGCGGAGTTCCCCAGCCAGCCCCGGCGTCCTGATCTGCTGTCCAGGTGGGCTCTGGGCACTTCACTCTGGCTTCTTCATGGCTCTCTGGCACTCAAGACTTTGTTCCCAAAGACCAAAAAAAGGCGGTGAAGATAAAATACCAAGCACTGATACAAAGCAATCGATACAGCCACACTTTCTCTTCATGCTTTCCTCCCCAGGGTTCCCATCCTACTAACTCAACAAACACACCCAAATGCTATGGTCTGGCCCCTCTCCTCACAAGCTGCAGGTATCAAGGTCGGGGAATGGATTTCTCTGGTGCCAGGTTTTTTCTAACTCAACCTACGGTTTCAGGGTCTAAGGATCTAGAACTATACCTCCTTACACTTAAAAAACAGTGACACCTATGGGGGTGTGGTAGGAGGCCCCATAACTAGGGAATAAGCTACTAACAAGCCAGGTCAAAGGTGCAAGCAAGGACTACCTGTACTCAAGGTAATTGATCTTTAAGTTTCCTTCTATTTCTAAGAATCTGCAACTAGTGATCATTTCTGCCCCCCTGATTTCAAATGTAGTAATAGAATGCATCCATCTCATAAAAAAAAAGAAACCATCTATTCAGCATTTGCTATGAGCACAAACATGGTGATACGTCCAGGGAAATATTTCTTCACACGTCCACAGTGCCTGCTGAGTTGCAGGCACAATTCCAAGTACTAACACAACCGTTCCCTTATTCCTGACCACAGCCCTGCAAAACAGGGACCGGAATTGTTTGACACATGAGGACTTGTGGGCACCTCAAGATTCAGTAGCCCGCTCAAGGTCACCCCGGTGGGATGTGATGGGCTGGGATTTGACCCCATGCTGTGTAGCAGAACTCTTCACCCCAACTATGCTATGGTACTTATATTTAGCAGAGGCAACAGAGTTTGATAAAATTACAAGTAGTGTGATAACTAGATACGCACAAAACAACTTCACACCTATATTTCCCTCCTTCCTTCCCTTTCTCACTCTCTCCTTTGGCCCCAGGGAAAGGAGGGTAGGAGGCAGTGAGAGGACTCATTACCCCCTCCTGACCCCCTATCCCAGAACCGTGAGTAACATACACAGGGTCTTATTCTGATTACATGTAATTCTGGTTAAAAAATTACTCATTCTCCCACATGTGATGTCAGACCAAAACCCACAAGCAACTTATTTAGAAAATGAGTCAGCCCGGAACTGCTGGGGTGACAAAAAGGGGAGGCATTTACCATGGGCATGTCGCCCATGTCCAAAGGACACATGGACTCCATCCAGCCCTTGGCAGTGGGGTGGTGCAGCAATGGGGGTGTTCTGCCAGAAGCAGCCCTCTTGGTCTGTCATAAAGATGACCCCAGAGACTGGGAAATTTGCCACTCATGACAATGACAGTGTAGTGATTACCATGGTGAAAAGTGACCTAAAGCCTCCAGAGGTGGCTCCATGGTAGGTGGGGAGGTCTTCATCTACAGGTCAGCTGTGACCACTGTGGTCATCCTGCAGCAGAGAGGCATTTCCTGCTCACATCTTCACCCCAGATGAGCAGAGCTCGAGCTCTTCATGCCTGCCCTTATGGGCCTCCCCATCTCTGCGGGTCAAGGTGAAGTCATTCTGCTTACTCATTAGTCCACAACTCCTTATTGTGTGCTTTTTAACTCAATAAACTTGGTGGGGAGAATACTAGCAAGAATTCTGCCCTCAAGATGTTTACAACCCATAGGGGAAGGAGCAGGTGTATAAATACAAGGGAGAAAGTAGTCAGCACCCTAAGGCAAATGCAACCATTTGGGAAATCTAGCTTGATGGTGCTGCGAGGAGAGGGACCCAGGACTCTGGCAGTCTGCTGGTGGAAACATGGGCTGGTACTGCCACTTCCGGGAACAGTTTGGCAATCTGTAATGCACTTGCTGTGTTATGACTCAGCAATTCCACCCCAGACGTCCACTTTAGAAACTCTTGCACATGTACCGAAGGAGGGCAAGTAAAAGAATACTAACCTATACACCACTTGTGAAAAATGTCTCATGGGGAATGAAAGCATAAATAGTGGTTTTTTCCTAAATTGGAATGCTATATAGAAGTCAAAGAAATAAAAATATTTGAGAAATCCAGATAAGTTCAGATAAGATAGGGAAGGAGACTGGAGAAGGACAGCAGGCAGCGTGTGGTGGGAGTGGAGCACCCTCAGGGTGAGCTGGGAGCACCCCAGGGTGGAAGGTGTGCCGGCGGGGGCAATGGGGTGAGCATAGCGGACCCAGCCCCCAAGCTGTGCAGCTGCAAGTTTCGTCTAGTTCTAGCCCCTTGATGCACGGAGGGAAGACCAGTGCTCAGGCAACTTGAGGGGCTCACCAAGGTCACGAAGGAAGTTAGTAGGAGCAAAGGAGTCTTCTTCCTGAGGGTCTGCTGGGCCACTGTCCTTCGTGAGATCAATGAGTGGGTCTCACTTCCAGAGATGCTTCAAGCAGGGAAAGGCTCATAAAACTTTCTTTGCACAGAGGCAGGGCAAACTGGGAAGTGCTGGTGCTGGGCTGTGGAAATGCCTGAGCTAAGGAATAAAATCTGTATCTAAGTCCCAGCTCTGCTAATTAGTGAACTATAATTTGATTATAAGTCATATAGCTCTTCTGTGTCTTGATTTTCTCATCTATGAAATGAGAACAATGGTACCTTTCTCAGGAAGTTGAGAATTAAGTTAGCTAATTCATCTAAAATCTGTTCTTAACAGTGTTTGGCCTGTGAGAGAAACACAAGAAACCCTCTCTGTCTCAGAACACCAGCATAACCCCCAAACCCTCTTCCCAGGATGCCTCCAGGAGCGGCTAAACCCATCCAACCTGCCTTCATCTGCAACCAGGTGGGCCTCTGGGGCAATTTCAGCCCTTCCGATGCCTTTTCCTAGGCCTGAGATTCTTAGGTTGAGTTGGTTGAGGAGGGCAGACATCTGGAAAAGCAGCATTACTGCCAGCACCCCTGGCTGATGAATGCCTGCACACACAAGCACTCACACATGTGCACACCACCCATGCACACCTGTATACACAGGCATACATCTGCTTGCACAATACATATCCCCAAAACCACTGTTACTCTAGAAATTTAGCACAAACCCCATATGACTCGGACCATTCAGTCCTATAGGGATATGGTTTCCTCTGATAATTCCTTTGAGAGATTCAACATCTACTCCAGCGAGCCTGCCACTTAGGTTCAGAAAGAAGTTGCCCTGAATCTGTCCCCCTCAAATGTGAATTTCTATAACTCTTGAAGAGCAGGGGTTCTTTATTTTTTTATATAAATATATATTTTTATTGTTATTTATATCTTTTACATTTTGTATTCCCTTTGGGAGCAGGGGTTCTTTACCTGGAATCTCGAGACTCCCTTGCAAACTGTTCTGTGCTCAATGAGTGTTCTGTAGGTTCTCTACATAAAATGGTTCAGCTGGACAGTAGGTAAGGTCGGAAACACAACATGACTATAAATTAATGAAATATTTTTCTGTGTCCCATTAACTAGTTCTGAAGATTAATCCCAGAATTGAAGTCACCTGTATTTTGAATAGTTTCCTTTGAAATCAGTGTCAAGCTTCATTAAGGTTTTGATTTTGAAAGAGAGAAGATACATTTCAACAGCAAAGTCTATTTGTTTAAAAAAACCTGATTCTTAATTCTCAACTCATGGGCTCCATTCAAAATAGTGTTTTCCTTCTCAACTAGGGATTATCCCTTACATTCGTATTTTACAGTTTATATAGCACCTCGCTTTTCAAAGGCATTCCACAGTTTATAAGTTTATCTCATTCATCTGTCATTTTGTTGGCTTCTCACAGTCACTTCTTAGGTTGTATGTTACCCCTTGTTGGAGGTGACTCACTGCCAAGTGTCTGGGCTTTGGGCTCACACTTGGATGGGGCTGTTCCCCTATGGGTCTCCTCCTATTGATTGTAAACATGTGGAAAAATAACGCAGCTTTTCATTCTCTCTGCTTTGTCTTCCTCTTATTCAACACCCTTGCATTCTTTTAGATCTTGCTTTCTGTATATAACCTCTTACACACACACACACACACACACACACACACACACACACACACACACACACACCAAGAGCTTATCCACTGGCCTGTATTTTCAAGTCATGTTTCATCCATCCTCTGTCACTTTTATCAGGAAAATAACCTGAGCAAGAGCGAAGGAGGGCTGTTTCAGGGAGCCCACCCCATAGGGAAATGAATGCTCCCTGAGGAGTCTTGCCCTCTCTGCTCATTTTCAGCCACCTCCATATCTACTCATCTCTTTTGATGAGAATTTCCACCCTTCAGCTAACACCTCTGGATGGCTCTCAGCAGAAAGCCACAGCCTTCATAGACGGTCAGGCTCAGCTCAGTGACTGCCTGACAGACCCCAGCAGCTGAAGATCCAGTTCTTAGGGAGAGAAGATTAATTAGCTCTGTTGGATACCAACGGGATGAGGCAGGTTGGCAATCTTGCATCCTCTCTGGAGCTCATCAGTGATGGAGAGAATGGCCAGCCTAGGCCCAGGGGAGCCCCACTGGCAGCTCAGTTCCCCTCCACCCCTAATACCCTGAAGAGCCTCAGAGCAGCCCAAGACCTGAGTGGTTTGACCAGCAGGCTGAAATGACATCTGGGCTGCTCTTTTGCCATGGGGGTTTTACTGGGCTAACACAGGATAACTTTTGGAGTCTAAAGACACTTTTGGTATGAATATTACCAAAATAGTGAATTCCCCATTATGTTTCAATAAAATGTTAGTAGGCGGAGGTCAGTACATTATTTCTTCTCAATCTTTTACTCTGTCCCTGTAGAATATTATTCTGACAAACGGCCTTTATTCACACTTAATATAACAGTCTCCTAATTGGGCTCCGCGACTTCAGTCTCTTCACTGTTTCTGCAAGGAGCGTGGCTTTTTTAATCTCTGATCATCAGAATCTCCCCATGGATCTCCAGTCTTAGAGACTAGAGACCAAACTTCTTATCTTGGTATTTAAGGCCTGTAGAGTCCAGCCTCAATTTACCAGGGAGGCAGTATGTCTAGTGGTTAGAGGGTTGGATTTTGGGGTCAAACTGATTTCAGGCCTGATACTACTGCTTGTCAGCTATGTGGCCTTGGGCAATGACCAAACTTCTCTAAACCTCTTTCTGTCACCAGTAACTGGTAGCTGTGATACCGCATACGGTGCTTGTGAGAATTGATGAGCTAATGCTTGGAAAGTGCTGTGTGCACATGCCTCACACAGAGAAATTTTATCATTGTCATTGCTTTTCAGCTTAGCCCTGCCTTTTTAATTGCTACTAAGCTGATGGAAAATTCACTGTCGTTGCTTTCTTGCCTTCTTGCTGCACTCATAGGTTCATTTTATCATTTTTTAGCTTTCCTCAGTCCCTTAAACATTCCTTTTCTTATCCTCATACACATCTAAATCAGGCCTGTCTTTCCAGGCCCATCTGAAATATCACCTGCTCCATGAAGGAGCTTTGCCCTCCATGCCTATTCTCTCTCCTCTAAATGGTGACAGTGCACTTAACTGCTTTTACTACAAAGGTAGAGTTTTGTTAGCTCACAAAATTTTATTAAAATGTCTGTGTCTACTTCATCTCTTTGTTCTAGTCATAATCTCAAGTGCTTGTGAATGACAGGCACATTGAATTAGTCCTTTAAGCTCTTTTTCTGCCACAGTCCCAAATTTTGGGCTGTTCTGAACCCCACATGTTTTCCCCAATGTATTCATTATGAAAAGATAAACAGTTGAAGTAACCATGGAATGAACATCCTTATACTCACTGCCTTATTCTACATTAACGTTTTGTTATGCTTTATCCTACCCACATCTATCCATCCCTCCATGAGCCAACAATCCATCTTGTGTCTGATGCATTTCATTGTAAGCCGCTGACATCAGTACACTTCACAAATTATGGTACAAATTAGTTCCATCTGCTAAGGATTCAGGGATGATCTAGTTTATCCCCTAAATTTTATAGATGAAAAAACTAAAGCCCTGAAATAGTAAGCAGTTAGTCTCACACTGGTCAATCAACAAAAATATACAAGTCCCCTTCTATGCGCCTGGTATTTGGCTGAGTCCTGGGGTGTGTAGATCACAGAGCATACAGCCTAAGAGGGAAGACAGATATTAAATAGATTTCTACAAATAGTTTAATAGTAAAGTACATGAGGATCCAATTAAGTCCAGGGAAAGATTCTGAGAGGAGTCATTACTTTGTGTGCTAATCTCCAGACCCTAATTGTCATTGATCTTCAAAGACTTTCATATATAATAATCATCTTTTATTGCTATGTGAAGAAGTGACTATAGCATAAAATTATTATCACTCTAAAAATGAGAGACATCTCACCAATTCCTCCAGAAGAGACCAGATGAGGCAAGGCCGAGTTGAAGCTGCAGTTGGATCTGTAGAAGAAGATTCTCAGGAACATGGAGATGTCAGCCTGAACTAGAAATATCAGCCCTTCTGGACCCGGGGAAGAGACACTCAGGTCAGACAGCAAGAAGCAAGGGGAACCCTATCTTGTAGGAAGCTCTCCAAAGCAGTTACAGGGACTTTGGTTCCATCATTACCACAAGGAACTTGGGGCAACATAGCCTTTCCGGGACCTGATGTTGCTTGACTTAATGAAGTCAAAGGACAATAGCTTATTATTGTAGCTTCTTAGGGGCTAAATAACTTGAACAGAAGGCAAAAAGATAAGCATTACATTCAAGTCTATTCTATAAGGCCAGGATCTGATGTCAGCAATTTAGTTAGAATGTAGGGACTAATACACTAGGGTCACCTTTTAAAGTAGTGGCTGCTACCCAAGCAGTCCCTTCAAAGTCTTAAACATCATGACTTCCTAGGACACGTAGAGAGTAAGGCTTGAAAGGCAGGAAAATCTGTGCATTCTTTAGGAAATCTATAAACCATAAAAAATAGTTTTATTCTAGTAGACTTATCACTGGTCTAGCCTGACTTGGCTACCCAGCCTGTCTTTAAATGCAAGATTTCAGACTTTCTGCTTCACTGAATTTGAGCTACAATTGTATTATAAACATTATTACAATAAAGAAGTAAGAGATACTCAAATCAAAATCCACCTGGGATACACAATTCCGAGCTGGGATACACAAGTGGGGAGTCACAAGCCCTGTAGGCTAGAGACCCGCTCTCCACGGCCAACAACTCGGGGACGGCAGACAGACGGGTTCTTCAGAGAGCATCTTGGAAGGTGGGCTCTGTCAGTATCTTTAGTCCTTATGATTACTTCAAGCCTCAGGGCTGCCCGCTATTTGAAATGCAGTTTTAATTAAAACATTTACTCAAAGCAGCAGGATCAAACTAATGAAAGGTACAAAGATTTCGAGAATATTAAAAATGTGCTTCATTTCACTGTTTTGTCACAAATGCCCCTCCCAGGCCCCTCTCTTCCCTGAAGCCCAGGGCTTTAATAGATGGGCTCTTCCAGGATCAGGGGATATGCGTATTTTTCCTTGCACAGAATGGGGAGCTTGTTAACATCCAGCAGGTGTTTAGATGATGTTGTGGGGAGAGGGGTTCTCATGCCAGTTTCCACACCCATATCATTATCACTTCAAATTCTGTAATATTTCATAAGGAGTAAAGAAGGATAAGAAGAAAAACATCAAGCCCATGTTATTTATCAATGAGTTTCAGGATCAAAGGGGAAACGCAAAATATGGTAAAATTTCTAGAAAATGCTGATATTGATAATGGACATGTCAGGCTCTGAGGGGTTAGCTTAGCAGCACTCAAAGAAAATTAATAGTATTGAATATCTGTGTTAATAACCATTAATGTAAATTAAATATGCAACTAAAAAGTAGAGAAGAAAAAAGTCAAGATTAATGAGATTAATAAATTGAAAAGCAGCTTCACTAAAAAAAATTGCACTAAAAAAGTTAACCAAATAGAAACTCTTATCATTGCTTTTAAGGGCAAGAAAATTTTTTAAAAGGGAGAAAAAGCCTAAAAACAAATATGAAATGGCAAGGGGAAAGTAACTGTTAAAAGGTAGATAATTTTAAAAATCACATATCTCTGCAAATAGATTTTAAATAGATTTTAAAACCTAATAATTACTTACGACCCAAAAAATCTTTCATTTATGTGGGTTCTATCAATTAAGATTTATCCTACAAGATATTAAATTTGAGAATTAAAAATATTTTGTATAAACTAGTTTTACATAATAATTAGCCCATTACATTTTAACCTAAATAAAAATTCTATGGAAAATAATTCTATTTTCCTTTAAAAACTGCTGAGAAAAGTGACTGTATATCTTGGGGGGTCTCCTGAAGATCTGGCCTCCCTGGGGAAGGGATGGTTGGGTTTACACCCGTGTCTACGGCCAGATTGCTGCCATCTCTCACCTACATCCTCTGGTTAGCTCCATGGGACACGTGTGAGAATGAGTGTGAAAGAAGTGGAGACTTGATATTTTGGGAAAATATAATTCACCAGCAAAAAGACGACACACCCATCTCACTTACAAAGGTTGATGCAGAAACCTTAAATAAACTGTTTGGAAATAGAACTCAGCAGTAAAATAACATAATTGATGGAACATCACAATCAAGTCCCTCCAGAATGCAAGAATACTTCAGTATCAGGACGTCAGAAGTCATCTTGTTATTAGCATTTGATGAAATTAAAAACCTCTTCCTGATAGAAGCACTCAATAAAATGGGAACCAATGGATATTTTCTTAAAGTGATGAAATGTAAAAATTACCATGCTGTTTCCTTAATATGAATGTACGGGCATAAATGTATAAATGTTAGCTAGGATTTAGATATGGAGGTGGGGAGAGAGAAAGATAGAGCTAGAAAGGGGGTAAAGCCAGAAATCACGTTAGCCCCCATACCAGCAACTCATTTGATGGAAATGCTGAAGGTTTCCTCCAGAATCATGTGTAAGACAAGGGCGGCCATAGTTGTTGTTACTGTTTTCCCTCCCATCAGAGGTGTTAGGGTCTGTGGTCAGATAAGAGAAAGCAACCAGAAGTCTAAGAATGGAACAGAGGAATGGAATTATCTCTTTTGAGGAAAAGCCAAGAGAATTGATGGAAAAACTATAAATAGAAACCTTGGTTAAGAATCAGGAAATTAGGTCTTCTCCCTGACGTTTTAAATGTGCCCCATTTCTGTTTGCTCATTGTTTTAGCCCATTAGTTTGTTTTTTGACTAACAGACCCTTATCACACACTTTTAATTACTCTAACTTTACAATAAATTCACTGTGGCTTTTTTAAACTGCAGCTTGTAAAATTCAAGCTCCAAAGAATGCCCTAAAATGCTGGTTTCCAAATCTTTCTACTTTTGTCTCTGTGCATTATAGTATTCAGAATTTATAGGGTGTTCTATAGTTTGCAAAGGACTTTTATTTAATTCTCTCATTTGAGCCTCACAAATTTCTATGTTATACATTATAAATTAAATCTAAAGTAAACAAATAAAAGATATTTATTGTATCCCAAACACTGTGCTAAGCGAGCTAACAAACATCTCATTTAATCTAACAGCCCTTCATAAATTAGTCTTGCCCTATGTACAAGAAACCTGAGGCTCAAAGGCCTGATGTTACTTGCCAAGGATACTAAGAAGCAACACACTAGAATCTGAAGCAGCACAGTCAAGTGATTGGAAGTCTGGGCGCCAGGATCAGTAGACTTGAGGTCAATTTCTGGCTTTGTCAGTTATTGCCTCTGTCAGCTTGGGCAATCCTCAGTTTCCTCACCTGTTAATGGGTGCTGCTGCTACTACTACTGCTGCTGCTGCTGCTGCTACTACTACTACTACTACTACTACTACTACTACTACTACTGACCTTACAGATGGTTAATTGTGAGCATTTGATAAGGTTAGGCATGCAAAGAACCTAGCACATTGCCAGGCACCTGGTAACCACCCCCCATCAACGTTAGCTGTTGTTATTATTAGATTAGACTCCAAGGCCTGTATTGTTACATCACGTCAGTTCATCTTTGTAAAAGAATGTGAAAGAAAAAGGTATACAATGCTTATGGGTTCTTTTCTTCCCCTAGTTTTATTTAGATCTAAAAATCCTGTATTTATAGCCAGGTACTGATATATACATACACAGTAACACACACACACACACACACACACACACCACATTTTCTGTCTCCCGTCATCCACTGATGGACACTTGGGTTGCCTGTGTCTTGACTATTACAAATAATGCTGCAGTGAACGTGGTTACACATATCTGTTCAAGATAGTGATGCTGGTTCCTTCAGATAACTACCCAGAAGTGAAATTGCTGGATCATATAGGAGTTCTATTTTTAATTTTTTGAGGAAGCTCTCGGATGTTTTCCACAGTGGCTGTGCAGTTGGCAGCCCACCGCAGGCGTAGGGCTCCCCTTTCCCCCACATACTAGCCCACCTACGCGTTATCGCTTACCGTTGTGATAGTGGTTCACTGTAGTTTTGATTTCTGTTACCCCTGACAAGTAGTGGTATTGAGTCTTTTTCATACTGGCCATTTTTAGGTCTTCTTTGGAAAAATGTCTATTCAGTTCCTCTGCCTATTTCCTATTCAAATTGGATTTTTTTTTTTTTTTTTTTTTTTACTGTTGAGTTGTGTGAATACTTTATATTTGGAGGGTACTAACCACTTATCAGATCTATGATTTACAGAGCTTTTCTTCCACTCAGTATGTTGCCATTTCATATTTGTCGATGTTTTCCTTTGCTGAGCAGAAGCATTTTAGTTGGATGTAGTCTCCCTTGTTTATTTTTGCTTTTGTTGTCAAATTTAAGAACTGACTTACCAGTGTCAAGGAGCTTATCACTTCTGTTTTCTTCTGTGAGTTTTATGGTTTCAGATACCACCTTCAAGTGTTTAATTCATTTTGAGTTGATTTTGGGGAATGGTACAAGATAGGGCTCCAGTTTCATTCTTTCACAAGTGACTAACCAGTGTTCCCAAACCACTGGTTCTTCATTATTTATTAATTGTAACTTTAAAGTCCTGTTATATAACTTCAATAATAATTTGAAAAATATATTTTGCAAGTTGTTACATATTAAAACCAATAAGGATTGCACTAACATGATTAATGCTTTCTTGAATATGATTATATATAGGTTCTTATGGCCAATGTCCATAAAATGGCCCCATCAGCTGAATCTACATTATTCCTATGAACTTTTGGAAGCCTCGAACCAAGTCTTGTCCTTTCATAGTACTTGAAATTGTGAAAGGATATGATCACGGTTTGTTTTGTACAGTCATTATCTCTTTCTAAAGAAAGATATATGGGATCAAGGCAATGTCTAATTCAGCTTTGTAGTTCTTCCTTAGCATCTAGTAAAAAGTTGTACTAAATCACTCTGTTAATTGTATGTTATTATGGTTTTTAAAAGACTTCTAAAAATAAATTTTATGGAGGCAGAATTTACACACAATAAAAGGTACTCACTGCAAAAGAGTACACAGTTAGAAAGCCTTGGAGTCTAGTCTAATAATCACCTCCCCATCCAGATGCTGAACATTTCTATCACCCCGAAAAGTTCCCTCGTGACCGCTGCAGTCAATTCTTGTACTTCTCTACCAGCCAACCAGCCTTGGGCTACTAAGCAACCCACTAATATGATTTCTAGAACTAAAGATTAGTTTTACCTGTCCTAGAATTTCCTTTAAATGGAATCAGACAGCAGATGCTCCTTTGGTTTCTTTCGCTCAGTATAGTTTTGAGAGCCACCCTTGTGACATATGTAAGTTCATTCCTTTCTATTGCTAAAACTCTTAAAAATCTTAGGAAAAAACCTAGAGCAAATCCTCACGATTTTGAATTAGGCAGTGTTTTCTTAAATGTGACAACAAATGCATAGACAACAAAAGAACAGACAAATTGGAATTCATTAAAATCTTGTGTCCATCAAAAGAAACTAGTAAGAGAATGAGAAGACAATCCACAGAATGTGAGTAAATTTTTACAATCATATAGATGATAAGGGTTTAGTATTGAGTATATATTTAAAAACGCCTACAACTCAACAACAAAAAGACAAAACATGTTTTAAATGGGCGAAGAACTTGAAAAGAAGAGGTACCAGTGGCAAATATACACGTGAGAAGATCCTCAATGTCATTAGTCACTAGGGAAATGCCAATCAAACCACAGTGAGATTTCACTTTACAACTAAAATATGAAAAGATAGCAAGTATGGACAAGGTGTGAAGATTTTGGCACTTACATATTGCTGCTGCATGCAATTTTATTGAGGAAAACAGCCTGACATTTCCCAAAAAAGTTAAAAATGGAATTACCACATGACCTAGCAATTCTACTTCTAGAGACATGCCCAGAGAATTGAAAATAGGGACTCAAATACTTGAATGCTAATGTTTCTAGAAACATTTTCCACAAGAACCAAAAGATGGAATAACCCAAGTGTCCATCAACAGGTAAGTGATGGATGAGCCAAATGTGGTCTACACATGCAGTAGACTGTTTTACTCAGTCGTAGGAAGGAATGGAGTCCATCCATGAATCGACCTGGAAAACACTGTGCTCAATGAAATAAATCAGATACAGAAGGACAAATGCTGTCCCATTCTATGTGCATAAAATAACTGGAATAGACAAGCTTGTCGCCACTATAGTAATAGAGTAAAGGTAACCACAGGCTGAGGAGTGGGTGATGAGAGTTACAGTTTAATGGGCATAGGTCTATCTGGGATGACCAAAAAAAGTTGAAAGTAGGGCCTCCCTCGTGGTGTAGTGGGTTAAGTCGTAGCACTATGAAGCTATCCAGAGACACAGCAGCACAAGTTTGATCCCCAGCCAGGGAGCATCCCACATGGCACAGCAGACCTCTCCTATCTCACCTGCTGCTCCCCTCAGCAGTGTACTTAAGTAGATCTGCCTGTTCTGCTCCCCACTCTGTCTCTGGTGTATCATCTCACCTCCCTGCACCTCTGGCCTACACCCCAGTTCTTGCATGCATAAATAAATAAATCTTTTTTAAAAAGTTGAAAATAGGTAGGGCTGATAGTTACACAACATTGTAGATATAATTAATGATACTGAAATACATACTTAAAAATAGTTAAAAAGGCAAATTTTGTTAAGGATATTTTTTCCCACAATAAAGAAGGTGAAAAGGCATTCCATTCCTCCTTCCTGCTTTTGTGTTACCATATACTTCAAAAATCTAAGTATGTTAGGGACACCCCATATATTATTGCTATTTTTTCTTCAAATAGAAAATTGCCTTTTAAGGAACTAGAAAATGAAAAAACGCTTGTATTTATCCACACATTTATTGTGTCTGGGACTCAGCATTCCTCTTGGTAAGTCTAGACCTCCCATTGTGTCATTGTTCTTCATCTGATTTGATTGCCTTTAGCATCTCTTGCCGTCCTGGTCTGCTGCTGTGGAATTATTCAGGATTGGTTTGTCTGTGTCCTATTATTTCAACTTTATTTTATTTTTAGGGATATTCTTAACTGTGTATTTCCTTTCTCTTTCAGCATTTAAAAATCACCAGGTTTATGTGGTTTCTAAAGAAGTGTTGGAAGTCATTCTCATCTTTGCTTCTTCCTCTGTATTTTAAGGTGTCTTTTTTTTTTAAATTGGCTGCTTTTAAGGTTTTCCTCTTATGACTTGTTTTTAACAATTTGATTGTAATGTGGCTTGATACAGTTTCCTTTATCTTTATTTTGATGGAGATTCTTTGATTTGTGGGTTTATAGGTTGGTTGTCTTTTTTTTTTTAATTTAGAGTGAAATTAGACTTTTTTTCTTCCTGTTTTTTTCCACCTCTCCTCAGACTTTCATTACATTCATGTTGGACAACTTCATGTTGTCACACAAGTCACTACAGCTCTGAGCATTTTCCCCGAATCATTTTCTTCTGTATTTAGTGTCCATTTCTACAGCTGATCTTTTGAATTTCCTAAAGTATTGTTAATCTCATCCAGTGAATTTTTCATTTCAGAAATTGTATTTTTTATTTCTAGAGGACCCATTCAATTCTTTTGCAAATTTTCAACTTCACTCCTCATTGTCTTTGTATTTTTAGTCAAACCCTTGCATGCGTTTACAATAGCTTTCAAAGTTCTTGTCTGATAATTCCATCATATCTGTCATTTTTATGACTGTCTTTATTGGCTAATTTTTATTGTGGCTAAGGATCACACTGCCTGCTCCTTCACAAATCTAACATTTTATTGGATACTGGACAATGTGATGTTTTCTATTGAGTGTTTGGATTTTGTTATCTTTTTTCAAAGAATGTTTTGGGCTTTGGAGGCAGGCAATTAAAATATTTGGAAATCAGTTTGTTCCTTTCAAGACTTAGGTTTTAAGCTTTGTTGTATAGGTGTAGAATAACCTAACCTCAGTCTATGGTGTGTTTAACCCTGCTCCTAACTCTTTCTGAGTTCTCTACTGAATACCCAGGTTTTTAAAGAGATGTGTGCTTGAACGTCTCCTACCGTTTTGTGCATTCTGCGAATTGTTTGCTTATCTCCCTGACTGTTGTGTTTCCCTGGATACTTATTATACTAGTTATCAGCTCTGCCTTATGTAGTCTCATTCTATGCATCCTCAACTTAGGATTCAGACACAATCTTGAGGATAGCTCATGCAAACTTCTGGAGCTTTTTCTCTGTGTAGCTCCTGCTTCAATATTATTCTCGCATAAATTCCAGCCTCTTCAGCCTCCCAAGATTCTAATTTCTCTCTTCTGACTTAGTAAGACCTACGTGTCCTCCTTGGATTGCCTGTCCCTACATTGTAGTCCAGAAAGTGCCTGGGCAGAAAGCTGGGTGTCACGTAGTGCTTACCCCTTTTATTCATCTTCTCTTAAGGATCACAATTCTGTACTTTCTGTTGTCCAATGTCTGAAAATAAAATTTCATAATGAAATAAAATTTCATTTAGTTTTCTAATTCTTTATAGTGGGAGGGCAAGTCTGGTGCCATTTATTCCATCAAGGCTGGAAGCAGAACTATAAACTGCTTTTTAGTCTCGTGGTACAATGATAGCTTATGGTTGTGATCTTGCAGTAAAGTAGGAATGAGTGAAATATAGCAAAATAGATGGCCAATGGTATAACTAGATCTCCTATCATTTGGAGAAACTTTTTCTTACCTTAAAACTGAGACATACTTTAAATCATGTTGCCAGTTTAATTTAAGATCCAGTCTTCCTATCAGACCATGATATTCCAGAAATTACCCCTTCACAGGAGACCTTTAAGTGATCATTAAAACCAGTAGGTCCTGCCTCTGGTAAGATTAGCTGTCTTCTGTAATTCCCTTCAACATAAAGTTAAGAATACTGATGATATTCCATATGATCCCTATTTTGCTGAGTTACAAATGATGAGCTCTGATTTGTGCCAGTGGTGGTAGAATTAGGTCATCCAACCATATTTTAAAGAATTCATAGGGAAAATGAAGTTTTTATAAGATATAGAAGTATAAGATTCTGCTTTTGAGGTTATGGTCAGTTTCTTCACTCAGTTTATTTTGAATATTTGGATTTTGTTAACCATGGGAAAGTGATTAATAATTTGAATGAGTCTTACATATGTTTATGTATACTTTCTGATAGATGAACTATGCTGCAAGGCTTATGACTTAATAGATATTTTATCTGAGTTAATAATTAACAATTAGGGTAAATGAGAAGCTGAGTCTTGAGTATAAAAGTGTATGATATGAATTAGGTTGTGTTGTATCTAGCAAACATAACACAAGATGCTAAGTAAGTTAGTGTAAAAAGGTAAGAAAAGGAAACATAATTGTTGTCACTAGTCAGTGTTGATTTAAATATCTACAGCATTTCAGATGCTGCATGAAAGATGTGATAAAAGCAAAATTGTTGCTTTTAAAACTGGGGTTGTTAGCAAACAGGTGCTAAGGCATGCAGTGATGGTTATAGCTTTCACACTATGAAAACACAGCAATTGGGGTGTATCTCAGAAATGCTCTATAAGTAAGAGGTTTGACTGAGGACAAAAATAATGAGGGCAGGAGAGAAGCAGAGAATGACTGATTTTTGTGCATTGAAGATGGCAAGATTCCCAGGATGTTGAAGAAATATGAGGCTTCCAAGTTCAGTGCAACACTATTCACAATAGCCAAGACATGGAAACAATCTAAATGATCTTTTACAGATAAATGATTGGATTAAAAAATGTGGCATTTATATACAATGGAATATTGTATGAAGGAAGTTCTGTAATATGGGACGTGAAACATGGATGAATCTTCAAGACGTGATGTAGAATAAGCCCATGACAGAAAGAAAAACTGTATGATTCCTCTCACACAAAGTATCTTAAAACCAACCAATTCTTAGAATCAAAGAGCAGAATGGTGATTGTCAGGGCTTGGGTGATGGGAGAAATGAGCAGTTATTTAAGCAAAATTTCAAAGAAGATGAATAAATTCTGGAGATTGGCTATTAGACACCCTGAATCAGCAATACTGTGCTGTACACTTAAAACTTTGTGAGGAGCGTAGATCTCATATCAATTTCGTACTACTGTAAAAACAAGCTCACAGGATTCCTAATTCTGCTGATATAAAGTTCGTATAGGAATGTAGAAAAGACTTCACAGTAAGAAGAAGTTGATATCCAGTCCTTTTAATGGTTTTTAACAGATGCCTAGGTCTTTGACTTTATGAATGGAAAAGGGTGCTTGTATCCACTGGCTTAATCTAAGGTGTCAACAATCCCTCTCTGACGCTATTGAAATAAGAGGAGTGCCCACAATTACTAAAGATCTTCCGGTGATAAAAGAGAAATTGCATAAACTTCTGGCTACATGCATCGGAATGATTCAGCGTTTCATAAAAAATTTACTTCCATTGACTTTCCAACTAGGTAAATTTTCAGGAATACTTTCTCTTCATACTTAGCTGAGTCAGAACTTCAGAAAGCTGGTCGGACATCTGCTTTGGCTGTGCCTTCTTTAAATCCATTGGGTCTGGTAAGAGACCCAGTGGTCACTTAGGGCTGAAGTCTACTTGCTGGCAGAAAGTTTTTCTAAGCCAGCGAGGGGAGGGTGTGATGGCCGGGGAGACAAAGAGAATAGGCTCTGAACCACTGGCAATTGAGTTGCCTAATTCAGCAGAAAGAATGGGTACTGATTTTCTTGCTTATCAGGATACTCCCTAGGGGACCTGATTAAGGAAGGAAAGAAATAGGATCTAGCAGATATGCGGTGTAAATGTCCACCCAGTAAACCCTTTGCCGAAGACATGCCCGTGACCCTTTCCTTTCCACGTCCATGCAGACTCTAACTTGACCCTATGCACCGTCAGGGAACGAGGTGGAGTCTGGTTAGCTGTAATAAGCAGTCAAGCTTTCAAAAAAAAAACAATTCTAGAAGGGAGTTGTTATAAACAAAACATATAAGATGCCATTTTCTTGATGATCTAATCATACGGCCATGTCTAGTGACCCGCTGTCATGCAGTGAGTTCCTTAGGCAGTGTGACACGCTGGCACACATTTTCCATCCGACATCAAGTGATTGCAGACTCCTGTACCCTTCTATTTTTTTTTTTTTGTCCTTTGTGTCATTTTCTCTGGCTCCTCCCTCCCAGATACAGTCATACTTCCTTCTCTTAATCTGTTATTTTTCACTGGATGCGCGCATGGACAGTGTATGGCCGGTTTCCTATGTGGGGAATTACTAGCTTTGGTGCATAGACTTGGTAACATTTTGTCTGCTCAAAAGCATTTTCGTTCACTTTCCTATCAGCAGCTAAGTTCCACCTAGGTGAGATTACTTGGGAGCTGAATTCTTGTTTGTTGAGGTTTTGTGATTATCTTATATAGTGTTTTACCCTGTGACCAATTCACTCCCCTGTTGTCCAGCAGCAGAGTGGCTGCTGGGGTGCTGGTCCCCAATGCCCCTCAGGAGTTCCTCCATCCCCAGGCAGCTGAGGGTTCCGAAGCTGTCAGCTGAGTTTCCCGCTGGGCATTACCCTCAGCCAAAGGGAGCTCTTTTGCCCGAGGTTGTGCTCCTGCCCCAGGTGCAGCTCACACCCAGTGACCTCTTTGCGTGAGCAGACAAAGGTCCAGCCTTCTTGTCCAGACTTGAGACAACTTTGAAAGGCCGCCGTAGCTCTAGAACTTTCTGTGGGACTGAGGCCTTTGTTGCAACTGCTGCTTTGCAGCAACGTTTTACTTTTACTGCCCAATCCTGCTTCCTCATGTCCTTCCAGATGTTGCTCTGGAGAAAATTCCCTTTGGATCTTCTGCTGAGAATGTGTGTCTGGAAGTGTGTTTCCCGGAGCACCATCCTGAGGGAGATGGTGATGTCTTGCCCGGCCAACTGTAGCCTGACTGCCCTTGTCTTTCACAGACTAGAACTCCATCTGGCCCCTCTTCTGCCCCCACTTCCTAGTTGCTGTATTTTCGATAAAATGTCCTCTTCAAGTGGACATTTGAACTTTATTAGTTGACGTCATAAAAATTAGGCTTTCAAAGTCTAATAGCTTTAGGCTAACATCTGTTCAGAAAATCAACCACCTTTATTGAGAGGTTTTATGTCTTTGTTTACAGCCTATGAAGTGTCATGGATTTTTTTTTGTTATATTATTTATTCAACGTTAGAAATGTTCGGTTTTATCATCCTCTAGGTTTTTCTTTATTCTTTTAAACCAAAGTCTAATGGTTAAAGGAAAAGAATATTTATGAACCTGTATTTTCCTGCCTTGGTCTTCTCCAGATTCCCTTGATCTCATCTTTTTTTTTTTCCCCCTAAGATTTATTTATTTTTGCATACAAGAACTGGGGTGTAGAACAGAGGTGTAGTGTGATGAGAGGATTCACCAGAGACAGAGTGGGGAGCAGAACAGGCAAGTTGACTGAAATACACTGCTGAGGGGAGCAGCGGGCCAGACAGGAGAGGTCTGCTGCACCATGTGGGAATCTCCCTAGCCAGGGATCGAACTTGTGCTGCAATGGCTCTGGATAGCTTCATAGGCTGAGACTTAACCCGTTGCACCACCAGGGAGGCCCTGCTGTCATATCTTGCTAAGGCTCAGACAAGTGGATCCCTTTATCCTTTCCTTTGATTTAAGGTCTCCATCTGCTATTTTGACAATTTGCTCTGTTAATCTCCCTCCCCACCATTAATTTTGATTTTTTAATTGAGGCATAGTTGATAATTCTACCCCATTAATTCTACTTGGCAAAATCTAGTCTTAAGCTGTTTAAATAGCCCAACTAACCAAGTTGAATTTAGGGATTAGAAAAAACAAACAAACATGGTAAGTCCCACACAGGCCAGTATATTCACAGTTTCATTTAAGTCAGGTATACACAAAAAATATATCATGAATCAAAACCAACATCCCCTAAGCTAATGCCACCTATTTCACACACTGATAGCCATGGATGGGGCCTGGGAGCCACTGAGTCCAAGTACCTCATTCCACAGATGAAGCCCAGAGAGCAGTGAATTCCCCAGAATGTGGCAACAGAAGCTGGAATCTGAAGCCAGATCTCCTGATGGTTGATGCTGAAATTGTAACTGCTCAACCACAAGAACCACTGAATTCCTTTTACTTTCTCTCCATGAACCCAGGGCCATTTTCTTGACTCAATACTTTGGAGACCACAGTTATTTAACTTCATTACTCTTTCAATCTCAAGTGGGTTTCTGGTATCCCAGCTTCCTAATTCGGTCATGAAATCCATCAGCATCATATAATCAACACAAGTTCACTTGGGTGAGAAAATATTTAGACACTTTGATTAATATCAGGTTTTAAAGACAGGCCTTTTGTAAAGCTCCAATTAAATGTGCTAAAATAATTTTCAGAAAATGTGCGCGTTCCTTTTACAAAGCGCCACTCACCATATGATGCTGCATGTGGATTTCAGCCTCTCTTGGGGTGGGAGGGAGCTCTCCTCCTGATCAGAAAGAACATGTAAATTGGTTCACACCCTGTACACTTAGGCTTCATCTGAGTGTATATCCACCAATAAATTGGTGGCTGGAATGAGTCACAAGTGGACATCCAAATATACAAATATTCCTCATGGAAAGGCATCAGGGTGAGCTTTCAGCCAGAATTACCCTAGGAGATAAGAACGATGCCAAGGGAGGGAGCAGGGACTCTGATTCTTTCTCAAATATTTTCCTTTTCTATCTTTAGTTTTTGCAGTCTCTTTAGAGTTACGGAGAGAGTCTGGCCACTGACAGCTTCTTGCAGTAAATTATTTTGTTTAGAAATCCTGCATAGCAGGTATCGCTTGACTTAGCCAGACATGATAAACCAGCAATGCTGTTATTCAAGTTAGAAGAACCCAAAGGAGCATAAGGCTACCTGCTGTGTTGTCACGAGAGTGATAAAGAACTTCGAGGGGGGTGGGGGGAGGAGAGGGGTTGGCAACGTCTGTTTTGGCCTTTAGCATGACACAAGAACTAGAATTCTCCAAAGTCTTCTGTTTGAGTGAAACCACTCAGAGAAGGCAGACCAGTGGTGACGGTGCAGATACTTCCTTCTCTGGCAGCCTCTTCAAAGATACCACAGAGCTACGATACAAACCTTTTCCAGTTCCCTGGCTTCTTAGAAAGTTTTCTCAAATGCCTGGTATGGGTAAATCTGGCATTGCTTCTTACATGGACCTGGCCTGAGTGACTGTGCCAGAATGAACCTCATCCCTCGCGGGGTGGGTGGGTGCTGGTGCCCAGGGCCTGCTCCTGCTTCTGTCTAGAGCCAGGTGGTCTCAGACGTTCTTGCCCACCTTCTGCACCAACCCCACCGCCAGCACCGGCCTCCTGGCATTCTTGACTGGGACACTGAGATTCAGGCTGAGACCTGTTTCCTTACAAAGAACTTGTTTCCCTCCTATGTGGCATAGCCCAGGTAGAAATCACGTTTCATAATGTTTTTCTCCTTTTGTTCTTAGATGTTCTAAGTTGGCTCCCTGCAGCGCATGTCAACATAAGAACACCTGGGGCAGAGCTGGCTTCCAGAACAACGGCAGACACTTGCCAACAAGCTTGCTTAGGATTTCTCTGCAGTGGAAATTTTGGGACTGGGGCCTGTCTGGAAATACCGGCGATAACTGGGGGTAGGCGAGGGGTGTCAATGCTTCCTACCAGAACAAGACAGAAACCACACATCTCATTTATAGAAGCAAGGCTTTTGAGTGGACTTGGGAAGAAACAGTTTCCAAGAGGCCACAGGTCACACGGCCTCTTCTCAAGAGGACTTTGACTTTGTTTCCTCTGCTGTGATTGAGAAAGGATCTGCAGCTGATCTGCCATCAAGATTCTCATTGTGTGACTTGGGGTCCGGTGTCAACACTTGAGGGAAGCAGAGAGGCTCCCAAACGCATGTTGGGCTGGTCCTTCTCTCACGCTATCTTTTCAATCACTAAATATGTTGACTCATTAAAGTCCAAACTTTCACTGGCACCATCTTGGCCTCGCCTGCCCTGCCTTGGCTTCTCACGGTCACCTCCGTCAGTGCTACAAGTGAGTCAGCTGAAAGGGGAGAGGAGAGAGGTGTGTTTCTGGCTCCTCCACTCAAGACTCTGAGCAATGAACGACTGCAAACAAAGCCTTTCGACCTGAAACTCAAGGGCAGGGTGTGGGAAGGTGTGTGGCGCCGTGTTCAGCAGGTTGGACACGTGTGCTAGCCTAACATTTAATAATTAGAAAGGAATTAACTCTCCCCCTGAACTGCCATGCAGCTTCTGAAGCTCCTTGTGGAAAATGCCAGTAAGACACCACCAAGCTTCAAAACCCTCCATTCTCTGGCCAGAGACAGCGGTCCCTCTTTCCCTGCGCGAGAATGTTTATTTGCATAACTAGACGTCTCTGGGTGCTTTTGTAGAAAGATATTTTTCACACACTGGAACCAAGCAGAGGCTTGCATGTTGGTGGACAGGCCATTCACAGCCAAGAACCCAGGAGGGCCTATGCTTCGTGCTGCGCCCTGGGACCAGGTGCGCTGCCCTTGGTGTGTTCTCCAAGATCCTGTAAGGAGGAACAGTTATCTACAGGCCGACAGAGAAGACATCAGTCCTCTTGTGCTCTGTGGAATGTTACTAGGTAAGAAGTAAAAATTGTTTAGCCAAAGCCTGGGAGCCTGGTAGTCTACCTCTCACGAAGCATCAGCAAACATTTTGTAGGAATCCTGGAGTGTTTTCCTTGATGTGGGCTTAAAAATCTGGATAAGCTTTATGAAATGTGATTTCTATCCACATGGCAGTAAAGGTTGGTGTGTTATTAGAATAAAACACACACACAACTCACAAGTTTTAGCCTGTGTCTTGGAACCCCTGGTTAAAATCCAGGATCCAAAGGAAGAGAGACCACGTAGAGTAGGGCTCCATCTGATGCTAGATTCACCTCCTAGCTCCTTTGTCTCCTGAGTATGAGACTTTGGGAAAGTTACTTACTCTTTCTGTGCTCCAGTTACCCCATCTGTCAAATGGGGACAGTAGCAAGTCCTACCTCACTGTGTCGTTATCAGGATTCAGTTGATGCTTCTCAAGTGCTTAGCAGGGTACGTGTTGTGAGGTGAGCTCTCTGTAGGTGTTTCTTAGATAAAGGAAAGAAAGGTGTGAGTTACAACTACATCAGTCTGCGAGGGTTCCCCTACCAAAAAGACAAAGGTAGTGTGTCTGTCTGGAGGCTGGAAGTCTGAGATGAAGGTGACCTGAGGGTGCCTTTTGAGAATCATGAAGCAAGGCTTCGTTCTGGGCCTCTCCCCCGGCCTTGTAGTGCCCTTCCCTGTGTCTTACCCCCATCTTTCTGTATGGATCTTTGTCCAAATTTCCTCTTCTTATTGACTAGAGCCCACCCTAATGACCTCATTTTAGCTGAATCACCCCTAAAGACTATCTCCAAATATGGTTGTAAGTGAAAGTACTGGAGGTTAGGACTTCAACATATGAATGGGGGTGGGGGAGAATATAAGGAGAGTGTTGGGCATAGTCCAGCCTATAGAAGCAGCAATTTTAACATGAGTTCCTCTCTTTTTAGAGGGACAGCACGGAGCCAAAGTGACTGCAGGTAACAGCAGCCACCAAGCCACATGGAAGGGGGTTCTTTTTCTGCATATCTCTGCTTTAAGCCTGTAATGTTCATCTATCAAACTCTTATTTCAAACTCTCCTTACAACCGGTGCCTCCCCCAGCAACTTGGGGCATTCACTAAGATCACATTATTTCTTCAAGGCAGTGCATCTCTTAAGTGTCAAGTACGGCTGAGATGAGTGGTCATTTCAAGTTCTATTGGATTTTCCCAAGTTTCAGTGTCCCTTCATTCAAACCTGCCAACGTTCGTTAGACTTGGATGGTGTTGCTCATAATCCCTCATCTCTCCAGCGCAGGGGTCTTAAGCCTTTAAGACTACTTGCATATGTGCAACACATTTTTGAATAATTTAAATTTTTGTTTTTAGTTCTTCATGATAAGCCTTCATGGGTGAAACACAGAACATTCTTTACCATACTAGACATATCATTTTGGAAAAGTTAGAATGAGTTCAAGGGAAAATTTAAAAATCATTGACCCCCCAAAACCTGTTTAATCAAATAGGTTTCAGCTTCATAATAGCATTCCTGGTCTTTTTTATCTTTCAGTCCTCCTTGGTGGCTAACAACATAATTCTGGACATGCATGAGTACCCAGTGAATATTTGTGCATTAAAAATCTTTGATTGAGGCAAGGATTTTTAACAGAGACCATCATAGAGTTTATCTGTATGAAACATTTGAAACTTTGTTCATGTAAAAGACAGAATGAGTTGAAATTTGAACTGACTCATAAAAGGAGCTCAGAAGTAGAGGGTTTTTCTCTTAACATCTGATTTACTCAAAGGGAAAAACCTAAAATAGTCTCATACAAGTGAGGAACCATCTACTTGATTTGAGATGACAGTTTAACATTCCTACTTTAAATGTAAGAAGAAAGAAAAGAAATCATGGACAGACCTTAGAAGGATATTATCTAGACCAAATTCTTCATTTTACAAATGTACAAACCAAGGTTCAGAGATATCATTCAACTTGTCCCTGATCAAGAAGTGTACAGTTATGATTTTAATTGATTACAAAATGAATAGCTAGAAACAGAGGAGTTAGAGGCACCTCAGTGTTCATCAATAGAAGAATGGATAAACCAAATGTGGTCCACACTGATAAAGGAATATTATTTGGCGTGGAAAAGGAGTGAGATTCTGACACATGCTACAATGTGGCCATTGTGTTTAGCAAAATAAGCTCCTCACAGAGGACAAATAGTGTAGGACTCCACCTAGATTAGCCACTTAGAGGCTCACCTTAGAGTAGTTGGATTCATAGAAACAGGAAGACGATAAGTGGTTGTCAGGGGCTGAGAAGAGGGGGAAAGAAAGTTGTTATTTAAGGGGTGCAGTTTCAGTTTTGCAAGATGAAAACATGTTGGAAGTTGATTGACCACACTTAATACCGCTCAGCAGCTCTTAGACATGGTGAAGAGGACAAATTTTATGTTACATGTTTTTTTGTTTTCTTTAAACACAATTAAACAACTGAAAAAGAAAGAAAGGCAAACAGAAAATGACAAGAGGGAACAAGACAAAGAAAGTGCAATATCGAAGAAAGAACAAGAGGAAAGAGCAAAGATCTTTACAGTTTTTTTTTTTTTTTTTTGCTAGCCACAGAGCTCCTCACCATCCAGGCCCCCACAAACCCAGCCTTCTTTTCTGATTCATGGCTCCAGTTAGGTGTACTCATCCATCTGCTAGCCCAAATCACTCCACTGGTCACATCAAAAGTCCTTGCTCTGCTGTCAAATTCCTGAGACCAGTTGCTATAAACACACACACCCCATAGTAAGCCAAAACCCTCTTCCAGTTCTGCAGTTCTTTTTTCCCCAAAGTTGATCTGTCACCAAAGCTAAAACCTAGTTGGCCCTTCTACTCCCTGGGTGGCCATGGGCCAGAACTAACCTAAGCCATAAAGATAAAATTAATTTCAGGAGCCTCTTAACTGTCCTTCATCTCCTTGCTTTGGTTGCCCAATGTCCTCATACAGTTCCCAGGCAGACAACAGGCACTCACTGTCTCTACCCGGAGATTCCTGGGTCAGCATCCTTGCTTTGCACAACTTTCTCTACTTGGTTCATCAGCATCTCCTTCCCTCCATTTCTGTGCCACCCCACTACCCACTAAGGCACCGCCACTCCTACACATGCCTTAAACTGGCTCTCAGGCAACCATCATGCTAAAAATAGATTCACACTAGGTCATGCCAATGGAGCCCTCATGACTGGGTTTAGCGCCCTTGTGAAGGATCCCACAGAGCTCTCCACATCCCACAGAGCTCCCCACATCCCACAGAGCTCCCCACATCCCACAGAGCTCCCCACATCCCACAGAGCTCCTCACATCCCACAGAGCTCACCACATCCCACAGACCTCCCTCCCACGTCCCCCATGTGAGAACACAGTGAACAGGGGACAGTTACAAACCAGGAAGAGGGCGGCCATCACCAGAACTCAACCCATTGCTGGTGCCTTCATCTTGGACTTCCCAGCCTACAAAATTATGAGAGCAAAATCCTGTCATTTATAAGCAAAGAGATTTAAAAACAGCGAAATCAGAAGGTAGAAATTAAGGTACTGCAGTTCGGGAAGATGGCAGTTCATGAAGATGAGTTTATCTCTGGAAATATTTGCTCTGTGGTGAGTGATGGCTCCACAGCCATCTTGTTCAGGCTCTTGGGAACGTGACCTTAGGGTGAAGACATCTGTGAAGTATGTACCCAGGGACACTGAGCTTGGCCTCTTTTTCCTTCCTTCCTGTTTTCCTACTCCTGAGACAGCTTACCCCTCCTATCAGGGGAACACTTGAATGTTTATGTGCTGGTCAGAGTTCAGATAACCAAGTCCTACTTTAAGTATTGTCTAGTCCATATTTACTGATTTGCCTTCCTCAAAATTGCTGTTTATACCGGTGATAAATTCTGAAAAATTCTCCTTACGAGAGTTCAAAAGAATGGCCAATTGAAAATCATTCTTAAATTCCTGGTGAAGTTTCAGCCTCCTCTTCTCATTTGAGCTCCATATCGTAAAACTTTCCTCCATGTTTTGTTGGAGAAACTCATGAGTGGTGACGTAGTCAAAAATTGCTAGGGAAGGTGGAAAAGAAGTGGAGAGTATGAGTCAGAATGATCGGCTCCTGCTTTTCCTGGGGGTCAACCTGATCAAAGTGATTCTAATCACTCTGTGTTTCTAATATGACTAGGCCCACATAGGTGGTAGAAGTGAACCCCAAAAAAAATCCTTCATGGAGAAGATTTTGATGGGTGGCATCTCTATCCTTGTAAATTACAGAGGGTTCAAGCACTGAGGTCAAACATGGCTGTCCTCGTGGACCTTTATTATTGTCACTGAGCCTCTGTGCTGTGCTGAGACACCCAAATATCTGAGGGTCAGTCTGTAGCCTAATGAGTGGACTTTCTGTCCTCACTGACCTTGAGTTGTAAGAATAATGTAGTCATACAATGTTCACATTTTTAATAGCACTTGACTTCATGATCCCTCCAGTTTGCCTTTTGTTCCTCTCTCCTTGAAATGTCATGCAAAACAAACAAATAAACAAGTCTCTCTTCACCTATAGCATATTTAAAGCCATCCCATTTTCCTAGTACCAGTGTAAAGCAGGAGAAATTTCAAAGTGAGCCTTTGTTTTCTAAGGAAGATTAGTACAAATAAACTATCTCTCAAACACAGACTGCAATCAAGACAAAGAAGATGTAAGGGCCAAAACCCAATGAAGCTAGATGCCACGCTGGCTGTTTGGTGTTGATAGCTAGGGTATCTTCAAAAGGCAAATCCAATTCTATAGCAAAAGGAGTTGATCTGGGCAACCCAATGAAGCTTTCAGAAACTCTGCTTTTCTCCTACTCTCAGCCATTTATTTTTGTCTTTTGCTCGTCATTTGGAAGGATGCTTCATGTTTGCTGTTGGATAGGGCCTCTGCCTATTCAACTTTCATTTTAGACTTGAGGACACCGCACCCTTTTCAACAGTAGGGAATTCCTGTCCTAGGGAACATGTTATGGCAAATCCTGGAGGCCACAAACCTAAGTAAGTCTTATTTATAAACAAATTACCTTCTTTCAGTTCCTAAAAAGGCCTCTTTTCTTCTTCTAAATACACTTTAACAAAAAAGAAGTACCACAGTCTCCCCAACTATTTTTTTTATCCGCTTGAATTATATAAGTGTTGAATGGATTAAGCAAAACCTGGCTATTTAAGATCCAGGAAAAAAAGATGCTTCTTCAAAGGTCCCTCTAAACTTAATTAACTAACAGTTTGGTTAGGGATGGACCATACAGAAATTCAGTGTATTTTCTTCTGTGAAAACCAATGTTTTCTTGGTCTTTGAAAGAATGAGTAAGACATAAATAACAGATTTCTGTAGAGATTTTTTTAAGTGTCAGGCATTTGAATGTCTATGTCTGCAATATATTTTATAATTGTTATCATCATCACATTGAAAAATACTTATTAAGACCTTGAGTCTTTATGGTGCTGTAGTAAGCAATGTATGAAGAGAACTACACAAAGACTAGTCCCATTTCACTAGGTAGAAAGGGAAGCTAATACCAACCCACATCATGAGAATAAATATTTATTTTGGTGGGTTAGGAATAATGAAGATGATTCTGTTTTCAGAATTCAGTGTGTTAAAAAGCAAAATAGCCACACCACTAAGAAATAGAAGAAAACTTAAGGATCATCCAGACCAAATCTTTTAGTTTTGAGATCAGAAAGCCGAGAGAGGTATAAAGTGATTTACCCAAAGTTTCAGAAAATTGAAGACACACTTGGGATTACAACCTAGGTTTCCTAAATCCAAATATAATTTTCTTTCCTTTTTACTATTGGGCCACCATGTTTTCAAGACCACATTAATTCATAGATGCTATATCAGTGAGGAGTTAAAATATTTTAGGGTAGAAATTAGAGGATTCTTTTAAGCGGAAAACAAGGAGAAGCTCAGAGGCAAGATGAGATCTCTGCCCCATTTGCCCTGGGACCATAATCAGTTACCTCTGTACCCCCTTCCTCCATGGCTAAGACAAAAGGGTTGGCTTGAAGTCCCTCTGAGGCATCCTTTTCTGCCCACGTCACAGTGCTGATACTTGATAGGCATCAAAACACTCGCTGTTTGGGAAAGGGAATCCTATGCTATTGGGGAAGAACGCCCATACTCCCACAGGGCCCCTGGGGAAAGGGAGTCATCCCACGCCAAGAAGAAACATCTTTCACTGAGGATCTCAGCCACTTAGAAGTGTTTTTTTTTTTAAACTTTTTTTTTAAAGATTTATATATTTATACATACAAGCTGGGGTACAGGCCAGAGGCGTGGGGCAGCGAGAGGGTTCACCAGAGACAGAGTGGGGAGCGGAACAGGCAGATTAGAAGTACACTGCTGAGGGGAGCAGCAGGCGAGGCAGGAGAGCACCGTGTGGGATTCTCCCCAGCTGGGCGTCGAACTCGCATCGTGCCCTGTCGCTGTCAATAGCTCCACAGCACAGCGCTCAACCGCTGTGCCGCCAGGGAGGCCCAGAAGTGGTTTTGTTGGTTTATGTTCCCATGACTATTTACCATATCGGAGGATCTGGTTGGATCTTTATTCACTTACATGTTAGAACCATGAAAACCGGATTTTTTGGACATTGGCTCTAGGTCCACTTGGATGCATGTAAACATATGTATTAATGTAGGAGTTACTGGTAAAAATTTCCTTCCTTCCTTCCTCCCTCCATCCCTCCCTCCTTTCCTTCCTGTTTTGTTTTACTTTCCTTCTTTTTTACTTACTTGGTTCAATTCTGCCCCCTCTTTTCTTTTCTTCTTTTCTATTCACTTTGTTTATTTTCTTCTTCGTTTTTACTTACTTGGTTCAATTCCGCCCCCTCTCCTAAGTTCCCAATGTGGGCAGTCCCAAGTTGGGAGGGCTGCTCCCGGGGAGTGTGGAATCTCCTCTGGGGAATGCTGTGGTCAGAGCAGATACTCCTCGAACTCTCCTCAGTGGCAACTGGGTCACACTTTGTTGGCTGCCTCCTGTTAGGTTAAAAAAAGACTTAGCTACCAGGTTGTCCACTCAAGAACAAATTCAACAATCACCTGGGAAGCTCCAGGGCACACACCTTTTGTGGCCGGATGTGTCACACACAACTTTCAGACTTAGGCACATGACAGTTAAAGCAGAGAGGAACAACGCTAACTCCTTCCAGAAAAGGCCTGACTGGCTGACGACAGACCTGAGATTAAGCAAGGAGCCCCCGGCCTCACCACCCCGAATACCTGGGCACAGCTGCAGGCCTCTGTAACGTCTGCGTGTTGGGGGTCATGCTGCATATAGGTTTTGCCTACACAGCACCAAATAGCTACATGTTTGGAAACATCTAGATGATACTTAAAATCGGGACCATGGAGATGGATCATGGGTGAATTGGTGGTGGGCTACCCAAGGGGAATGCAAAATGTGAAAGACATAAATAACAATAAAAATACATATTATAAAAAAAAAATCGGTGGAGGGGGTGGTTATTGGGATATCTGGCATTATAACCAAGAAGCCATTTTCAATCAATAACATTAACCTCATCAGCCTTCAGCAGAGCACTGGCTTTATTTTATTTTATGATGACATGAAAAAATAAAGAATTTCCTTAACGATACCATTTTAACTCATTTTTTTTGCGTATCGGCTCCCATTTGCAAGAGTTACTTGTATGTGTAGTTTTAAATGCTGTAAATTATAAATCAAAGAAACTGTCTCTAAAGCTTTAGTGCATCCCGCTTACTGCTGGTATGTCTATTCTTTTTTACATAAAAAATTTGATCTTTGCCTTATTGGAACTGTGAAGAAATCTAAATCTGAATAGCCCTTTTTATAACACACAGTCATTGTTTGTACTTGCAAAATTGGATTAAGAAATCACTGGTATTCTTACACGTGTTTTTTTGCCAAAGAAAATTCAGCATATTTCTAGCTAGCCTGGATACTTCCACCAACCAGACCGAGGGATGGTGTCCCGCCCACACTCTGTCCTCCAGTCCCTCTTCCCCAGGGAGATCTTAGCTTACCACCCATTTAACATGTGGAAACTCCTCTTGGGCCTTGCTCTGCTACACCTGTCCTGCAGGTGAAATAACTCCCCAGCTGTGCCACAGGATGTGGTCTAGAGCTTAAATCATAGGAATCCAATAAACCTTCTTTCCAAGTGTCCCCTTCCCATCCTGTTCTGTATCCAAAATTAGAGACAGTATATCTTCTATTTGATGAGAAAACCGTTCTTCTTGCTTCCTTTTCTGATGTGGCTTCGAACTCTGCTTGGTCATAGTTCCTTTCTCGAGCAGGAGTGTATTATAAAGCATGTCATGTAGGCAGGTTCCTGCTGTCATTCTGAAAATACCTGAGTTATTCAAAACCCAACTCTTCTTTACCTCTCCTTTTCAAAACCAACACACGCACACTCTTTCACCATCTTAAAAAATTAACACGAGCAATTAATTTGATCATCAATATAATGCTCAATCCTTTCTCACCAGCAGTTTCTCTCTGCTCTACCTACATTCTATCATTGTCAAAATGGGACATGTATATAAATCAGAGTATTGCAAAGCTTGTCACGAACAAACAAGAAGACAAGTCACTTCCCCATATCACCTCCTTCTGCCGCTCGTCATGTCGTGATCTCTTTCTCCTTTTTCTCCTGCTACTTCTGTTTCTCCTGACAGTTCCCTCCAGATTTCTGAATGTTTTGCTTATGCTGCTTCCTCCTTCCTGATCAACATAAGCATCCTCTAACTTGCAACTGAGCGGGCTGGGAATCGAGCACTCAGACACCCCACACACCTCCTTTCCATGCCTTCCCTTCATTCCCTCAACATAGTTGGACAAATGAATATTGCGTTTACATGACTATTACCATCCAAATATTGCTCCCAAGTAAGTAGTATATTATGATTCCATCCCTTTTTTCTCTTACAATTTTTCTCTAGAATTTATAATTGCCTTTTTTTAAAGATTTATTTATTTATGCATACAAGCTGGGGTACAGGCCAGAGGTGTGGGGCCGTGAGACGGTTCACCAGAGACAGAGTGGGGAGCAGAACAGGCAGATGGATGGAAATACACTGTTGAGGGGAGCAGTGCGTGAGGCAGGAGAGGTCTGCCGCACCATGTGGGAATCTCCCCCGCCGGGCGTCGAACTCGTGTCACTGCTGCCGACAGCTGCACCGCGCCATGAGGGAGGCCCTTGTTTGTTTGTTCTTACTACAACTAATTCTTCCCAAACTCTCCAAAAGAACTGTAAAACTCTTAGGCAGGCATGTGAGTGTCATTTTGGGGGACTGCGGAGACATCTTTCTGGAATCCCTCCAGCCTCCTACTCCAGGGAAGATGAATTGTTCTTTTGGCCGCAAAGTTGTCGGCCTTCCTGGGCATTGCCCTCCCTCTCTCCGAGTGTTGGTTCCCTCTGCCCTGGATAGCTGGTCTTTTTTCTGATTGATTTACTGCACCCTTTTGTTGGAGTAGCCTCCTAAGGCAAGGTAAAGGGGGACATTTCTTAAAAATTTCTTTTAATTAACTTCAAGCTTATGACTGTAATCACATAATTCCCCCCAGATTCTCCTGTTTTTAACATTTTGCCCATTTGCATACACACATCCCCAATTGTGTGCGTGTGTGTATAAACTGAAAATATTTTTTTTCTGAACCATTTGAAACCAAGTTCTATACATAATGGTCCTTTATAAATACTTCAGTATCCATTTCAAAGTACCACATATTTATAGTTCCATTATCAACTTTGATATACTTAACACTAAGACAATACTTTAATCAGGCAGCCATATCCCAATAGGTTGTTTTCGTCAATTGAAAAATAATGGTTTTTATATGATTTTTTCTCTTGCAGTACAGGGTCCAGTCTAGGATCAGGTATTGCATTTAATTGTCATGTCTCTTCAAGTCTCCTTTAATCTAGAACATTTCTATGGTCTATTTTTGTCTTTTATAACATTTTGCTTTTTAATAGAATAAAGACCCACTCCCTTTTGCTTTAAATAGAATGTTCCTCATTTTGGTTTCCTGATGTTTCTTCATGTTAGATTCAAGATATGTTTTCCTGGTCAGAATACAACAAAAGTGATGTGACATACTTTTCAGGATATCTCATCTGGAGAGCCCAATGTCTGTCTGCCCTGCACTGGTCACCTGGTCAAGGTGCTATTTAATTTTTTTCTCCATTGAATAGTTATTTTTCTTCCTTGCACTAAACAACCTATGGAATAACACTTTAAAACCATGCTAACATCCTTTTCATCTTGAAATTTCCCCTGGATTTAGCACCCATTGATGATTCTTGCCTGAACCAAACTTTACTTGAGCTGCAAATGATAATTTAACTTCTGTATTACCCTCAAATTCACCAGTAAGGGCTTCACATTCTACCAAAGCAAGAATCTTCCCTTCTTTCCCCATCGCCCGTCCATCCATCCATCCATCCATCCATCTATGGATCTTATCATATATCTCTACTTAATCTATCATCTATCCATCTTTGGTATGGACAACTCATGGAAATTTTTTCTCAGTGGATTATAATTTATTACTTTTTCTCTTTCTCCCCTCCCCCTTCCTATTTTTCAAGTTCTGCCTGATCTGCTAATTTTCTTCACTTTTCTGTTTTTCACCTTTTTAGATCTACTTCCTAGGACAGTTTTTCAACTTTATTTCTTAATCCTTGTATTGACCATTAAACTTTAGCTACCATATTTTTAACTTATCAGAGCTCTTTCTTGCTTCTGGTTGTTCTTATTTCACATATGTGTGTCCTCTTTGTTCTCAGAATATTATTGAATTTCTTTTCTGTTCCTTATATGGTTTCTCTTCTTTGGGTTCTTTTATCCCCTCCATTATTTGCTTTGATTTTTTTATTATTTATGTGTCTTTCACATCGGAGGTGTCCGCCACATGTTCATGACCTTTGACCCTTTAGACAAAGTGTGACACGTGGGCAGGGCAGTGACTGATGACTCCTCTGTGATGCCACTTTGCTGGGCCCATTTGTTTCATTGAGATGTCCCCAAATGTCAGTATCTCTAATTTTTTTTCTCTTGAGGTAGTTTCAGCCAATTTTCAGTTTGGGGGGAAAGGGGTGGGGCTAGGGTGGGTGGGGTGGGGAGTTGGAGTCATGGGTGGGGGGTAGTATTTGGAAACCCTGTAATATGTTCTTGAGTGGTGAAAGGTCATGATATATATTGTGATATACGATCTGTGTCTAGGATGGGGATGGTTCTCATAGAGAGGATTCATCAGTATTTAAAGAGGTTATATCAAATTTGCAGACTGTGTTGGACCAACTGATGACACCATCATCCCCAGGAGTCAAGTGTGGCTAATGATGCAAAATAAATGCTAATACGCTGCCAGTGGAGTGAGAGCTGGTACAGCCACTCTGGAGAGCAACAGTGCAAATTACACCAGGAGTGAGGTACCATCTTGCCCTTGAGAGGTCAGAAACAATTTTGAGATTTATAATATTCAGTGCTGGAAGGGGGTGGGGAGAGTGAGACTGTGTATTGTGACATGGGGAAAAATCCAGAGGGCCACTTTGAAAAGTGTTTTGGAATCACTAGTAAAGTTGAAATGTGACACTCTGCGATGCAGAATTGTACTTTAACTACCTTATTCACCCTCACTGAGGGTTTGTGCTCTCTGTTAAGTGTAGGAGATGATCTGCATTGAAGTTTTTGATGCCAAATCACACCTTCAAGTCCTTGTTTGAAGGTTTTTTTTTTAAATTTTATTTATTTATGCATACAGGAACTGGGGTCTAGGCCAGAGGTGTGGAGTGATGAGAGGATTCACCACAGGCAGAGTGGGGAGCAGAACAGGAAAATCCATTGAAGTACACTGCTGAGGGGAGCAGTGGGCGAGGCAGGAGAGGTCTGCTGTGCCATGTGGGAAGCTCTCTGGCTGGGGATTGAACTCATGTTGCAGTGGCTGTGGATAGCTTCATAGTGCTGAGACTTAACCTGTTGTGCCACCAGGGAGGCCCTGTTTGAAGGGTTTTGCCTGGTCACTTTTAAGAGGAGTTTTGGAGTATATGGTGGTGCTTTCTCCATACTTTTACATGTGACCTGCAGCCCAGAAGAAGGTGGAAGATAGATTCTTCTAAACAAAGTAGATTTGATTCTTTCTAACTCTTGTGGAAAGGAGTAACTACAGTAAAAGCATACTTTGAGCAAGTAATTCTACTCAGGTTAGTATTATCATAGAGGTTATCCATCTTTAGTTTATCTTTAATATCAATACATGGGCTATAACAAAAATGAAGAAATTTAATCACTTTCAAGGTAATCTTAAATTAGGTTTTCATGGAGTTATTTTTGTTATTTCTTTAAACAACTATAATATCTTTTACTTAAATCAACTTATGACCATCCATAGAAAGGTCACTTGGACATTTATATGAATAACCTAACACAAAAATTTTAATAGGAAATGAGAAAATGGTATAGGCAAGTCATTTAAGATAAAGTACATTTAAGTCACCATTCAAAATGGTATTCAGTTTTTACAATTTGCAAAGGTAAAAAAATAATTTTATGCTAGGTGTTGAGCAGACTGCAGTGAGACACTCTGATAGTTAAAAGTGAATTCAATCTTGGCAGAATATAATCTGAAGACTCATAAAAGGAAAAATATGAGGGTTTTGCCTAGACAGTCTATTGCCAGGAAACTGGCCCAAGGAAACTATCAAAGAACATAAGTATCTCTATATAAGAACATTTATTGCACTGCTACTTTAAGAAAAAAAATTAAAAACAATCTAACATCAAGTGCTGGGAGAACATCTAAATAATTTATACTACTTAAGATGAAATATACCACAATCATTAAAATAGTATTTTGGAAGAATTTTAACAGCTTGGGGAAAGTATCAGATATAATGTTAAGTGAAAATAGCATTCTACTTATGTTCAATAATGATAGATCACACCGGTAACATACAGCTGGAATGAAATATACCACCATAGCACCAGTGATATTATCTGGGTAATGGGATAATAGACCATTTTATCTTTTCATTAAAAGTTCACTGTATTTCCCAGATGGTCTATAATGAACATGTACTATTTCATGATAGATTTAAAAATATTTATACTATTTATACATGCTACACTTAATATCTGCATAGTCACACATGTCCTCAACAGGAGAGAGACCTGTTCTTAACATGCCAGTGAGATATTTTTTACTTTCCCATTTACTTACTTTTCTCTTTTAATTGCTTATTCTCACATTTTTCCACTTTATTTTAGTCATGCTGAACTACGTGCAATCTCCCTGAACACTCCATGTTTATCTATAGATGCTTGTCTTTTTCTTCCTTCCTGGAATGCTCTGGGCTTGATTTCAGCAGCAGAGATAGTCATTCCCTGGGAGGAAAGACTTGTAAGAACAAGACAAGGCCCCGGTTCTAGAGGGTCTGGGTATCAGGCAAAACGCCAAGGCAGGACTCAGGCAGGGGGAAATAGGTGGGTTCTCAGATTCGAGCTACCAAGCCACACGTCAAATTAGTAGCAAGAGCTACTTGATTCCGAGACCTCGACTGTGGAACTCAAATACAGCGACTCCTTCTCCCTGCAATTACTGGACACGGTCCTGTGTCTGTCTAAAACCAAACCGATCCTAAAGCTAACTAAGAAAGCAGCTTGAAATATTTCTATGGCTATTTATCTTCAGGAGAAAGAATGACAGAGAATGTATCATCTAGGTCGGCCTCTGGTCAGCTGTTTTTAAATAGGAGCTTCTCAAACTTTTCTCAACACGGAGCACATAGAGACTGTCAGGCTCCCTCTGGGCTGCAGTGCTCCCCATCTCTGCACCCCTGAGGCTCAGCCCCTGCTGAGTCCCTCCAACTTTGAGGTATCCTGGTCTAGGCAGAGGGACAGTTGCTTTGCTGGAAATGTCTCCAGGAAGAGAGATTCTCCCCTTCTTCCGGAAACACATTATTCCCCAGCAATTTCCTTAGCTTTTGCCACTTGACAGGCAGCCAGAGCTCCTTGATTTCAAGCCACACCCTGGTCCGGGCCACCTGACCATTGCAAAGGACTTTATTTTAGGTGCACACCCATGGGGGTGTTCTTCAAAGAAGCAATTTCCCGTCTCGACTCTTGGGCATAACACTCTCCTGACACTCGGTGACCAGGCTGTGCCTGCATTTTCAGATTGCTTGATAAGTGACTTCTATGAGGAGTTAGCAAAAATCTATACGCAGGCAGACAAGTCAATCACTTAGCAATCTATCAAGGGTCACTTTTTTCTAGTTGTGTGGGGGATCCTGTATGAGATTAGTAGAGGATCAGGGAGGGAAGACTTGCTAGTCTGTGTGGCCACTTCCCCCTGTACTTCATTATTCATGATAACAGGCTCTTTCCTGCCTTTCTTACTCTCTGCTAAAGGGCTAGACCTCAAAGTGTCTTGCAGGGTTTTGGTGATCCCATCTCAAAGGCATGATGGAGATGGCTGAGGGCATTTATAGATTGCTTAGTTTGTAAGGAATCATTGAATTGACATTGATTGCAAATGACTTGGTTTTAATTTCTTTCCACTGATGAAAGGAAAATGATTAACTCTCTTTTGACTTTTGATACTTGCCCAGGACCTAAACTATTAATAGTTCTGAGCATGGTGAGTGGCTCCGGGGAAGAAGCGATGTTCTAGAGATTCTTTCATTGCTCTTCCTGACCCCCCCCCTCCTTCTCCACTAGAGAACTGTCACTGCTTAAAGTGGTCTGATCTCTTCCTTTTTCCCTCATACCAAGTGCTTCCTTAAAATGATATTTACGTGCCCAGCGTTAGAAAGTAGTAGGTGCTGCCCCGCCTTTGTTTCTGTTTTCTTTATAAATAATATTTCGTCCTTATTGTGATGGTAGCAACCTTAGAAGAATTTCAAAAAGAATATTTAGAGAAACAGCTTATTCTATGCACCCTGAAGAACGCCTAGACTAGGCAGGCACAGCTTCCTCATAACTTTTTAATAGACACAACTGGAACATGGAATTTCTTCTGGGCATATCAACTCTGTTACCTGCCTAGGTTTATGGACTGAGATGTGTGGGCAGGCTCCATGAAACTGTTTTCTTTCATCTTTCAGCACCAACATGCTTGCAATTTGGGTACCTGCCAGCAGAGCAGAGGTGGGGCCCTATGTTATGGTTTTACAGGGCAATTGGCTAGGTTTTCCTAGCCCGTGCAGATAAGTAAAAGCAGACACAGCCCCAGCCTAGTGGACCATGTTTTTCTTATTATAAAAACAGCCCCATTATCCCCAGCAACCCTGCTCCTAGGTGTTTAGCCAAGAGAAATGAAGGCATGTGTCCACAAAAAAGCTTGTATGTGAGTGTTTATAGCAACGTTGTTCATAGCAGCCAACAGGGAAAGAAATCCAAATGTCCATCAGCTGGTGGGTGAGTAAGCAAAAATGGCACATCGTGCAGCAGACATCATTCAGCAATAAAGCGATGAGCTCCGGAAGCCACTGTTCAAAGAATGAACCTCGAAAGCAAGATGCAAAGTGGAAGAAGCCAGTCCCCAAACACCACATACTGTGTGATTGCACTTATAGGAAATGTCCAGAATAGGGAAATCTGTAGAGACAGAAAGCAGATGAGATTGCTGCGGGCAGGGGGAGAGGCAATAAGGGAGGGGCAAAGGGGAAGGGCTGTAAATGAATATAAGGGGGTTCTTGGTGGGGTGATGAAAATGTTTTGAAATTGATCATGGAGATGTTTGCACAACTCTTAATATACTGAGAACCACTGAATTGTGCACTTTCATAGAGGGATTGTACAGTGTATGAATTATACCTAAAACAAGCTGTTACTAAAGTAATGATTCAGTAATAACTCCCTACCATTTAAGTACAGGCTGGGAATAGTGACTTTCTTCCAAAGAGGACGATATAAAAAAAGGGCGGGAAAGAGTCCCTTTACAAGGGAGAAACCTGATACACACAACCTCAGCCAGACCATGGGGGTTGACACAGTATGATGAGAGGCCTTTACCAAGATGGTTTTTCTCCCCAATCCCATCATCCTCGTGTAAATGTAGGAGGGTCATTCTCCAAAATACCTTCTCAAAGCTGTCAAGGTCATCAAAAACAAGGAACTTCTGAGAAGACAAGAAACTGTCCTGGCCAGAAGGAACTTAAGTGACATTGTCTGTTAGGTGCAATCTCCAAACAGAAGGAGGACATTAGGTGAAAACGAAGGAAATCTGAATAAAGTAGGACTTCAGTAGTCACACTGATCTCGGTCCAATAAGTGGGACAAAGTTGCCACACAGATGTAAGAGGTTAGTGACCTCTTAGATGTAAGACCTGTTAGTGACCTGTTAGATGTAAGAGGATGTTACCTGACTGCTCTGTGCCTCAGTGTCCTTATCTTCAAATTAGGGGATAATTGTAGGACCTAACTCATTGGTTTTGGGGGTTTTAATTGATTTAAATCTGTTTTTAATATAAGACTGTCAGTTCCTGACAAATGGTGAGTAAGTAAAGCTTAGCTTTTGTTACTGCCATAGGCATTCACACTTTCTTTCAGATGTTTTCTTTAAATAAGACAGATTAAGGAAAAAAGTCTACCCAGTGCAACTATAAAGCTGACTGTTTCATAAGAGGTTCAGAAACCCTGCCCTTTTATGGTGTTAAGTAAATAAATGCCTTTACAGAGGGAGCTGATAGGGGATTAAATGTGTAGGTACATTTTTTTCATTAAATCATCTGTGTTTAGGATGGAATAGGAAGTGAGATACAAGACGCCAAGGGGAAGACTATAAAGTCAATACATCCTTTTTGGATTCAGGATCAATGAGGGGGAGGGAATGGGAAACACTGTAGAATCTCGGGCCAGAGCAAGTAAATAGCAAGGTTAACTACTTTTAATTATAATTTTCTCACCATCTTGCTGATGGCCTTCTCGGGAGCCGTAGAATCTCAACGGGAAGCACACCAGGAAACTCTAACTACAAAATAGCAAGGAACCCTACATATATCAGTCCCCAAATTGACAACACGCCACTACAATTATCACACCTTACAAAAAAGGTCAATCCTGAAATACCAAATGTCCAGTTAAATCTGAATCTCAGATAAACAACAAATACTTTTTAGCATATATATGTATGCAGATATGTGTGTGTGTGTTTTAAATATTGCTTTGGGCATGCTTGCCCTAAACAATTATTTATTGTTTATCTGAAATTTATTTCTTTTTATTTTTAGAGATTTATTTATTTATTCATACAAGGACTGGGGTAGAGGCCAGAGGTGTGGGGTGGTGAGAGGATTCACTGGAGACAGAGTGGGGAGCAGAACAGGTGGATCCACTGAAGTACACTGCTGAGGGGAGCAGCTAGTGAGGAGAGGTCTGCTGCGCCACATGGGAAGCTCCTGGTGGGGGGATTGAACTCGTGCTGCAGTGGCTGTGGATCACCTCATAGGCTGAGACTTAACCCATTGGGTCCACCAGGGAGGCCTTTATCTGAAATTTAAATATGACTGGGTGTCCTGCAGTTTTATTTACTTGTCAGGCCAAGGTTAATTATGCTTTTCAATGTTTGTGATATTTTCTTTCTAAAATTATCTTCAGGAACTTAGAAAAAATTAACAGAAGCCTGTTGCATCTCTCCTACATTTCTATGCAGCAGTTCTTTATGCTGTGGTAAGAAGGCCTCTTTCTATCAAAGGTCTGGCTCAGAGAAAAAAATTAGAAAAGAAGTTACAACAATGATATATTGAAACAAATAGACAAATATCCAAGCTTTTTCATGTAAATTTAAGAAAGAAAATATATTCCGTAACAATTCAGAGACTCTGATGGGGGGTGGGGGTGGGCAGAAAATGTGAGTGAATGAAAGAGAAACAGAGAACAGCTGGCGTAGAGCCAGGATGTGGGGGGAGGGGGGCAGAGGAAGTAGAGGCCCAGAGCTGCAGAGGCCGCATCTTCCCCGTGGGCAGCACCGCAGGGTATTGGGGCCTGCCATCCTAACAGCCAGGCCCACATCTCCCCGGAGGACAGATGCAGTTTTGCAGCGGGTGGGATGTGGGGATACCCCCTGCCCTGCTGCAAAGGAACCCTCTGCTTTAGTCCAAGAGGTGACTATTGGAAATGAAGAAAGGGAAGGAGGGAAGGTGTGAGGGAGGAGAGGACGGGAGGAGGGAGGAGGGAGGGGGAAAAGGCATTCGCTTTCTCCTTGTTATAGGTAATCAGGTACTTTTTTTTATCGACCTCAACGAAAGAGAGACTTAAAAAATGACAATGTCGAGTGTGGCTGGGAATTAAATCTCTCTCTCTCTACACACACACACACACACACACACACACACACACACACACGCACCCCACCACGATTAGACTCTACTTGTTGGATCCTGACTCAGTTCAGCTTCCTTCCCAGCATCCTTGAAACCTAAGTGACAAAGGTGAGGAAGCACTGAGTCACCAAAGATAAGGTACAATTCGAGTAATTCATCCATAAATCATAAAGATTTAATTGTACATTAAATTGTTACCGAGCCTAAAGACTCTGACTCAGAGAAAAGATTTTGAACTGCTATATTCTGGATCATTTGAAAAATAAAGAAAAGTGGCATAATCACATTTTACTACAGAGGACAGGGGAAATAATTTCTATTTCGTGTATCTTTTTAAAAGCACATGGATGTTTTAGAGGAAATTTTTCCTATGTGTTATTGAAGTAAAATACAAATGGGGTCCTGGCTAAAAGGTAGGCTTTTCAAAACTCTTAAGTGTGCCCCAATTCTCTGAAGAGAAAATGCTTAATCTCTATGAACGAGGACGGTGAGAATAGTGTTTGGAGTTGTTTAATTTAGAAAGAACACTGGATAATGGCCAGTAACTGTCTTGGCTTTAAATAAGACTCTGGTGACATGTTTCATTTTGATTTCTGAGATTAATTAATTATGGGAAAAATCTTAGAATTTATTTAAAGGGTCACATGGGAAAAGCTACACCAGTGGAGGGTTTGGTCTGAGCTCAAGGCGTTCCAAGAGAGGATGGCTGGCATGTGGAAAACTACTAGGAAACAAATAATGGCTGATGTTCTTGTTTTCCAAATTAGAAAGGAGAAATTATTTTTGCGACCACAGTGGAGAAAGTTAGAAACTTTACGAACTTTTTTGGGAAAGAACTTGGCATGCCGACTGGGAAGCTGTCTGGAATCATTGGGTGTTGTATCGCTCATGCCTAGTACAATGCTTGGGGGAGAGAACGAGGGAGAGGGGAAAAGAACAAATAAATAGATGATAAATAAATGGTGGATGACTGGTAGATGGATGACAGAGGATTAATTGACTGGATAGCTGGAGCATAAAATCATGATTTATATGATCAGAACTTTAAATGGAAGGCAGCACATTCAAGAGCAGCTTCAAATTCTGATAAATGGAGAAGCTGAAAGAATAAGAAAAAAGTGCAAAGAAGAAAGAAATCCGGATCATGTTGCTAGGTTGGAACTGGGCTAAACAACTTGGGTTCCTCGAGCATTTGCTCAGATCTGAGCAAGAGAAGCAAAGGTGACTGCAGACTCCAGGTGAGGACACCTCTGCTTACCTCCCACACACACAGGGGAAGAGTTGGTCCATATTTCTTCTCCTCTTTCTAAGAATAGTTTCACTACTTCATTTGCCTTTCACATATTGTTGTAGACAATAGAATATCGGGGAGATTTGTCTTTCATGAAATATACCCCAAATGAACAAAACACTTTTTTTTATATATATATAAAGGAAAAATATAAGACAGAAGCCAGAGCTCTGGTGTGGAGAACTGATGTTCAGCTTTTCTTCCTTCAATCTTCTCTCCTTGTTAGTCTGAGGTTTTCTGCAGAGATAAAAACAATGACAAAGTCACATGTCTGGTCACACACTCCTTCTTTCTCAACTTCCCTCTTTATCTCATGCCTCTCCTCTGTCAGAATTCTTTTACTACTCTGATAATTTTTTAAAAGTTGTATTATTATTTTTTTCCAAAAAGTTATGTTCTCTTGCTTGTTTCACATATCAAGTTTTCTCATCATCCATGGGATGCTGTTCCCTGTCTTTTAATATCTTGCTAATTCTAAAAGTAACACATACATTTCTGAAAAATTCATGAACTGCCAAGAAAAACAAAGTCACCTGTGTTCCCTAGACCAGGGTAAAAGCTTCGAACCATCAGAAGTGTTTGCCGTTGAGTCATTTCTCCGTTAACATATGGAACAAACTATGATATTAATTGTTGTCCATCTTATAGTTTGTTCCACATTATATATGACCTTCTTTTTTCTAGAAAAATCTTTAGCCCTCATTTAATTCTCTTAAATACCAGATGTGCCTTGCCTAATCAGCCTGTAACTCCAGATTTTGCAGCTTTCCACATACATTGCTTCACATTTTCCCACGAAAAAGATTCCTTTTCTCGAATTGCCATTATGTCAAAGTTATTTTTCTTACAGAGAACTCTGCTAAAGTTAAATTCATTCCCACCTACGGTGTGAGTTTAGGGAGACAAGTCCTCAAAGACAGTGTTCTCTGGTATAGGTACGACTTTGGAGGAAAATGATCGGCCAAGTGAGACTCAAAACTTGCAAAGTAAATAGCTTGAGTTTAATTCAAAATTATCATGTTTTCAGCGGAAGTAGTGAGTAAAATATCTACTATGTGACAAAATGACTCAGTGTAATAAAACTCTGAACAATCCTTTATCACTAATAGTGACTCTCCACAAATCCAATCATATTCTTCGAGCCAAGATAAAAACTTACACTTTTATGCATAGTATTAAGAGGAAAAGTGGACTTCAGCTCTTTTTCCTAATTTAACAAGACTATTTACTTGGTTGCTGTATTTTTCTGGCTCTGGATAGGGATACAGGTGCAGTTCCTCTCTAGGTTCCACATTGTCCCCAATGTTCCATGTTTTGATCCAAAATATACTTTATGTTCCACCACGGAGAGGAAGAGCTTGGAGGCCCAGATTATTTTACAAAAGTAATTTTTTTAACTTTGAAAAAAAATGCAGTGTTTTACATATTTTATTCAAGTTTTCCCATGAGCCACGGGATGCTGGTCCCTGTGTTTTACTCTCTAAAAGTAAACCCATAAATTTCTGAAAAATTCAGAAAATGCCAAGAAAAGCAAAGTTGCCAGTGTTTCCTAGCCCAGAGGTAAGAGCTTGGAACCATCTGGAGTATTTGCCAGCAAGTCATTTCTCAATTTTAAATTTTATGGAGGTTTTGCATCTGTTTTTTAAATAATATAGTACAAGTCCTCAATTTTCAACTTCCTGAGATGGGAAAACAATTTTGTTAGCTACTATTTCTCCTCAAAAACAACCCAGGATTTGATTGTGTGAAATAGGTGGGGGTAGGAGGTGGGGTGGGGAGGGCGGGGGGATGGGAGGAGAGTATGTATTCAGAAATAAAAATACCTGTTGTGACATAAGAGAGAACATCAAAGAGAATTTGTGCAAATTGGTGATACCCTCACAAATAACACAAAACTTAAAGGGCTTTGAAATTCTGCAGATATTTGAAGTTATTTAAATAAATTTCACCCCAGTAGCCCTTCTAAGTCCCTCCCAGTATTTTTTGTTTATTTGTTTGACAGGTTAATAATGGGATTGTAAGTGTTCAGAGACATATTAGGGTGTAAGAAATGTTCATTGGTATCAGTATTCTAGGTTTAAATAAAGAGTAGTAATTCTTAAATATTTTCCAAATGCTTTTAGGGGTTGGGGGAAAGGTTGAATAAAGTAAATAAATGGCAAATAAATTTTTCTCTTAAAATCCGGTAGCAAAGTAGCAGTGATCAGGAGCAATCATAAAAGCAATAGCCCCCGTCACATGAGGCCTTGAAAGCCCTTGGCCTATTCTATTCCAACACTTAACCATTTCTGAAGACATTCACTTCCCTTCAAAGTTAAACAAACATGAATTCGTATATAGGGTTTGAATTGGATTACATATTACATGATCTCAGGTTTGCTGTTTTTTCTAGTCAGGATGGATGCTGAATTAACATGTTTATGACTAGCATTTGGCATGCAAAGTAATAGGTTTGTAGTTTTTTTGTTGCTGCTGTTGTTTTGTCTTGTTCTTGTCAGTCCCCTGCATGAGTGGTCTGGGTGACTTGAGTGGAAATTTTCTTCACAATTTTCAATTCAATTTATCAAAATGACAGCACATGTCGCCCTTTGCTCCTTTTGTTCGATAAACATTAGCTAATTCTTCAAACTGGGAATTTTTTGCAAGGATCTAGAAAAAGAGAGAAGGCGATTTCTGTTGCCAAATATAATGGAATAAATTATTGTCATATTTTTGGTAAGTAACTTGCAGATATGGACTGCAATTTCCTAATAATTATTACTTGGTTTCTCAGGCAGTTCACGACAGAAATTACATTCCCTTCCACAATACAAAAAAGTAATGTCACAAAGGTGAATTCTAAGATACATATTGACAATAAAGGGCCGTAAGCACACAGTGGGCAAAAGTCCTAGCAAACTTGAAAAATATTTAACTGAACAATAATGGAGCAATGCCAAATGCTAAAAGTCACCAAAGATAATTTTAATTGTTGTAGATATAATGGTGTTCAATGACAGCTGTTTTGGAACAAAAAGGTTATTTCCTGCAAATTTCAGTAAGTTTTCTCCTAAAATAAACTCTCATTGATTGTTAAAATTACCAATTGTCCTTAATGGCAAATGGACACCAGAGTTGGCTAATAACTTTGAATGTGGAGTCACTCCTACATGTTGATTTGTAAACACTATCTGGAGGAAAAATTAAAAAGACATAATGTGGCCCAGTGTTATTTCTCCCTATGGAGATATTACAGGACTCTTATGTAAGAGAAGTAGTTGAAAAAAATATCTAAAGCAAAAAGTACTTACAAACTGGATGTTGCAATTTTCCCAGTAAGCACAGCTTCCTCTCTCCTTTCCCCTCTCTTTTTTGGGAAATTACAAGAATAAACTTTTTTAAACTAAATTATAAATTTTAAAAATTAGTTATTTAACAAGAGATTTAACCGATTAGTCAACAGATTTGCACTTTTTATGTGCTGGTGTAATAGTACTAGAATATACTACTTTAGCTATTATGTTTATTTACATATTACAAGTTCATTTTTAAGGTTTTTTGACCCAATATTATGGTTTTATACATTATACTTAATGATCCAGTGCTATTTTTGTTCTTATAAATTAAAAAAAAATTGTACTGACAGTTACTTGAGTAAAACTAAAGTAAGGAAATACAAAAAAGGCACAGTTCCTATTCTTAAGTCTAGAGACATTTAGTTCACTTATTATCAATTCACCTTGTTGCTTCTAATGTTCTAATTAAGAAAATGATGTGAACTTATTACTTCTAAAATTACAAAGCTAAGAAAAACAATCATTTTGAATATACCCTCCGGCCCAGAAATTAACCACTGTCAAAACAAACTTTTTTTTTTCCAGACATTTTTCAATACATGTATGGGTACAAACATATCTTTAAACAAGATGTAATAATGCTTTGTGTTTTTAAGAAGATTTCATTAGTTTAACAACAATGAGAGAAGAACTGAAATTTTTAAGAACCCCTCTTGTATTTAGGTAACAGACGAATTACCATTATCCTTAGATATTTAAGATTTTTAAAAATTTTGTTCTATTTCTGGTTTGCAGAATCCACAGCATTCATTTATATATGCCTTAAGGTAGAATTCCAGTATTTTCTGCTTAAGTATTCTTTTTAAGACACTTGGTTTTAAGCAAAACATTTACATAAAGGCTTTTATATGTTGAAATAATACATTAAATCTATATTTTTAAAAGATTATAAATGAAAGAAAAAAATTTCTCTGGGGTTTAGTCTTCTCAAATAAGTAATTAAGCAGGGAAGTAATTTAATGTAATCACAGGTGTTTGCCAATCAAAAGTGTTAGAACTTACATGTTTTGGTTCACTTACAAATGTATTTAAAAATATATTCCGGGCCTCCCTGGTGGTGCAGTGGTTAAGCACTGTGCTGTAGAGCTGTCGGCAGCGGCAGCGCGAGTTCAAAGCCTGGCCAGGGAGATTCCCACATGGTGCGGCAGACCTCTCCTGCCTCGCCCGCTGCTCCCCTCAGCAGTGTATTTCTGTCACTCTGCCTGTTCTGCTCCCCACTCTGCCTCTGGTGAACCTTCTCGCCATCCCACGTCCTGGCCTGTACCCCAGCTCGTATGTATAAATGAATCTTTAAAATATATATATGTATGTATTCCATAGTCACACCACACTGACTCTGAAAAGAATAGATCTATACACCTTATTATTACCTTATTATTATTACCTTATTATTTTTACCTTATTAAGTAAAAATCCACAGGACATTGTATTTGAGATATGCCAAGTGATGACAGAAGAGTGTATAGTGAATGAGATACAAGGTATATCTCTATCTATGGAGTGCACAGAAAAGAGAATAGAAAAAAAAAAAAGCCTGGGAAGGAAAGTAGAAGTGGGAAGGTAGAAAGGGGGAACTTTGAAAATGCTTTCTAGACAGTCTATATTTCTTTCAAAAAAAACACTTTGATGTGTGACTGGTGTAATTTTTTTTTAAAGATTTATTTATGCATACAAGCTGGGGTGCAGGCCAGAGGTGTGGGGCAGTGAGAGAGTTCACCAGAGACAGAGTGGGGAGCAGAACAGGCAAGGCAGGAAAGGTCTGCTCTGCCATGTGGGAATCTCCCCGGGCCGGACATCGCACTCATGCCCGCAGCTGCAGACAGCTTCACAGCACTGCACTTAACCCATTGAGCCACCAGGGAGGCCCTGGTGTAATTATTTTTAAGTGGGAAAAAACTAAGATGATCAGACACCATCTTACCATTTATATTGGCTCTTTACTACTGTGAATTCAAGTCATTTCTGTGACCGGTTAATTTCTCCTAAGAAGGTTGAAAGCTCTGAGAGAGGATGTGCATTGAACTTTGCTTTGTCCCCACAGACCTGACATCGGGGCCTGAGCACGTTGCTCTTGATTGTATAAAATGATGACCTAGTGTGTGAATTAGAGCCCACTATTCCACCAGAGCAGCGAAACTATGATCTTTTGGAGAGAGGAATCTTCTGGTTTCTGGTTAGAAGCTCAATATAAATGCAAACAGCGGATTTTATTGCCTTTCCTAGTATCACTGCAAGAAGCTCAGTTTATACATAAAGGTTAGTTACAGTTGGCTTGTATTTTTCAAAAGGACGATCTGGGAGAACTGAAAGTAATGACCCCAAGCCCCCCAGTAGGATCAGCTAAGAACTCTGCCATGGGCATCTTTTCATTTTCTTCCCTGTTGTGAAAGTTAGAAATCAGGGCACTCCCTTGGGACACCAGAGGAAAGGAAGGAAAGAAGGTACTAGACTCGGTAATGTGAATGTAGGAGGGAAGTGTCAGGGAGCTGGCCCCTGACTATTAACTCTTCACCTTGAACCTGGGTAGATACGGCAAGCATGATAAGGCAAGCCGGGCTGTGAAGCGTCCTCCAAACAAGAAATTCCATCGAGTTCATTGTGAATTATATGAATGGAATCCAGTGCGAATTATATGAATGGAATCCAAAGTGAGAAAGAGTAGGATGGCTACTTATTTCAGGTGCTTTCCTCCACCATGCATTCCTGTTCACTCCCAAATAGATGCCGGTGTTCCAATGGACAGCTTCTTCCCATTCTGTTCTGAGCCTGCCAGAGAAGCAAAGTATGAACAGAAACACATCAACCCCTTCATTCTTGAGATTTCTCTTCCTTTGCATGATTTCTCTTTTTGTATAATCGTGTGGAAATCTCTCATCTAAAAAAAAAAAACAAAACAAAAAACCACCCAAACTGGAGCTTGTTTAGTAGACTCAGCTTCCCCTTTGTAAAACCTACCCCTCACCCTCGCTGTCAAATGCCTGTGAAAAGCCTCAGCATCATCCCCTCCGCTTCCTCTCCGCCGTTTTAAGTGGGTTTGGCCGAGAGACTGGACTTGGGAATAACTGGCTGGACAATTCTAGTTGAGGGTTTCTTCTTCAGTGACTTCTCTGTATCTGAGAGCGACCTTCTCTTCCTTCCACCTTCCTTCTGGATCCTCATCCTTCCCCATTGCCCACCTCCCATTCCAGCCCCACCCCCCAGAATTCTCAGCCTCATCTCCTGCTCTCACTGGCAATCTCATTCTCATCAATGGCATCAGCTACTGGGTTCAGAATACAACCTCACATTTATTTCCATCCCAGTCCCTCCCAGAGCCCCAGGAGAAAGCCAGTTGTCTCTGGACCTCGTCACCTGGCAGCCCCCACAACACTGAAAACTCAGATGGTCCCATCTGAGTCCATCGGTTGTGGCTTCTGACACCTGAGTCATGGCAAAGGCTGCATGCTCGCTGGTGAAAAAGTCTCTTTTCCTATTTTTAAAAGGCACTGGATTCTACCTCCTAAATATCTTTGTGTGGCAATGTTCTCAGTCTTCCAGCCGAAGCTCAGGTAACTGCATACCTTTGGGAGGCCTTCCCTGGAGCCCTGCCCCAGCCCACCTGACTCCACCCCTCCCTTCCCGGTGCTCTCTGGCAGCTGCACACCCCCAGCCCGAGCGCTGAGCACCTGTAGTCTGCGTTTACAATCGAATACCTGTCTGTATCTTCTAAGGACTGTGAGTCCTAAAACCAGGCTTCTTTCTTCCCACCCGACACAGTGTGTGCAAAGAGGATGTCTTAGTAAGGGCTCGAAAGGAGAGCTACCCACCTGGGGTTCTGCGCCACTGGTAGCTCAGGCATATTATGGATAGCCTAGAATTTAGCAGAATGATGCCGAGAAGGCTGCATGACACTACGAACACTTTGTAGAACCATCACTCTGATCCGAGACGAGGAAGAGTTAACTAGACTAGTTGAAGGGATCTTTGCCAAGTCAATAAATTACTTGGTGTTTATAGAATACCAGCTGTTCTCCCCGCATACTGAATATGTTTACTATTTCCATTGCTCTTATTTCTCACTGAGAATAATTGGAATTAAACCTTTTTTTTTTTTTTTTTGTGAGGAAGAGATGCTTTGGGTAAGATATCATCCTAAGCCATGGCCCTTAAATACTTGAAAAGTCGTTGCTCCTCTGTCTTGACTGGGACTTGGACTCTGTAATTCACACAACAGCGGAAACATCAAGGCCTGGGCTCCTCTTTGCTGTATTCTAACAGAAATGTGCAGTGAACTGCTTCTGACCTTTCATCATAGCAGTGGTTCTCCAATTCTAATGTGCATAAAGACATGTGTCTACATATCGGTGTCTGGAAAGGTGAGGAGGAAGCAAGATTAGGAACGATGTTGAGAACTTGGCATTATGTGAATCTTTCCCCTTTTCTATAAGAAAAATTTGTTCACGGATAATTTGTGTACCTAGAAAATCAAACTTAAAATATCATCTGGGCTGCTTCTTAAGTTTAAGATTCAGGAGCTCAGCCGTGTGGTTCTAATTAGTCTAGAAACCCTGGATTCCACTTTTCTAGGAACAAACAAACAAGCACAAACGAAACATTAAGTGTTCGATGTGCAGCCAGATTTGAGAACCGCAGACAATTGATTTTTACATGGAGACACTTTTGAGTCATCTTGAAGCTTAACAGTAAATACATCTTTCATAAATAAACAGGCAAAGGAACACAAAAAAAATTGCTGAAGAAAATTAGCAGTTTAAAACACTACAAACAGGGGCCTCCCCGGTGGCGCAGCGGTTAAGCGCTGCGCTGTGGAGCTGTCGGCAGCGGCGACGCGAGTTCGACGCCCGACCAGGGAGAATCCCACATGGTGTGGCAGACCTCTCCTGCCTCGCCCGCTGCTCCCCTCAGCAGTGTATTTCTGATCTGCCTGTTCTGCTACCCGCTCTGTCTCTGGTGAACCCTCTCGCCGCCCCACAGCTCTGGCTTGTACCCCAGCTTGTATGTATAAATTAAAAAAAGAAAAAAAAATTTAAAAAAAATAAAAATAAAAATAAAAAAATAAAACACTACAAACAATACTAAAACAAACACTAGTTAAGAGTTTGACAGAATTCTGGGAGTTCTCTTAAAAGGAGTAATTAATTATATTATACCCTTTACATTTCCCCTTCTTTCTCTGCAGGTACAATTAAGGATTTACTAATTCTGTGGCTATTACCCAGTGTTTGTTTGGGTAACACAAGTAAACGAAATTGTTCTGATTTCATTGGTTTATTTACAGATATTTATTGAGCACCTACTATGTACCAGACATACACATACTTTGTATGAAAAATACCAGAATCTGAAGGTTCTTCCTGTTTAAAATAGACTGTTACTTCGGACATAATAGTAATTCAAATAAATGTATGCTGACTCACTGATTAAATTTAGTGTAGAAAACACCATTATTTGAGTTCTTTTGAAATCTATACAGAAAAGTTGCATTGTTACAAAAAGTAAGTCTCAGGAAATCCTCTTGGTAGTGATGGTACTTCAGAGATATTAAGTATAAAAATCATACTCCAGGGTCATAGCGTGAAGTTGAATCCTTTTGGAATAAAAAGGACAAAATTGAAGAACTCAGTAACATCTACTTAAACTAGAAATGTGTTTTTTAAGATAAATGGGATAATTTTCAACTCAGCTTGCAGAGAGGATCCAAGTTTGGACCATTCTGGAAAGTAACCCATTATAGTACATCCAACCTAATATGATAGCTATAGGAAGTACCCGACTTTTAATTCAAGCTTGGAGATTAAGTAGTAAGTATACGTGTGTAGCAGCTTTCCTCCTCCAAAAGCTCATTTCCGTGATCAAGGCCACTGCTGACCTAAAGCACTTTTGTGGGAACTGGAAAAACTACCCTTCTTTTAGGTGGGCTCAGTGCATGGGGAGGATTCCAGCTCTTTGTCCCCTTGGCCAGCTCTTGTTGGGAACCTTACACCAGCACCCATCTGCTGGGCCCTGGGATAACAGAATGGCAAAGGCAGTAGGTGGGTGCAGAAGGGAAAAGTGAAGATGTGCTAGGTCTATGCAGTAGGGTGAGGACGGAGTCATTTTGCTTTCCTCAACATCATCTTGTTTTGTTATATCATCCACAGAGTTTAAAAGTCACACCTCTAAAATGGCTAATTTAGTGGCCTTTAGTATATTTAACAGAGTCAGGCAACCATCCCACTGTGTGATTCCTGGACGTCTCATCACCCCCTAAAGAGACTGGCTCCATTAACAATCTCCATTCTCTTCTCCCTTCCACCCATAGCAACTGCTCATCTACTCTCTGTCTCTATGCATTAGCCTCTTCTCCACCCTCGCTATAAATGGAATCACACCCTAGGAGGGCTTTTCTGACCGACTGCTTTCACTTAGCATACTGTGTCTGAGGCGCACCCATGTCATAATGTGTGTCAGAATTTCCTGCCTTTTTATTGCTGAAGAATCCCCCGTTGTATAGATACACCACACTCTGTTTATCTGCTCATGAGTTGACAGACATTTGGATTAACTTCACTTTTTCCCTACTCTGAGTAATGCTGCTATGAACATTTGTCTAAAACTGGCTTCACTTTTTACAAGAAATTTATGTTAATTCTGTAATTTTTTTCATAACTAAAAAGAAAAGGGAAAAAGTAATTTTTTTTTTTTTTACCAAATGAGACAGACACAAAGTGATCTATTGGACAAATGGGGCCACTAGACTTGCTTTTGCAGGACTGGGGCAAGCCTTCAATGTGTAAATACACACTGTCTACAAAGGACTATTAAGCAACACGCAATAAAACGTGGTAAGCCCATATCTGAAATCACTCCCATTGGAAGCCTCAGGCTCCAACTTCCCAGTCCTCCAACACTACTCAAAACAGAAATGTATGTCATGTAGCAGTTCTGTGTTTCAAGGGCAGAGCTGGCCAGGGATCCACACGTTCAAGACAAAATTATGTTCTGAAAATAGGGAGGCCCCTGGCTGCTGAAGTAGGCCTAAACGAGTAGTTGGGTGGGGGGTCACATAGATGAATATTAATCAGTTTTAAAGACATAAATGATGAGTGTGAAACTTTTGAAGGTGATGGGGTTGACACTACTGGATTTTTGTAGTACAGTTTACTTTGAGCATCTACCACTTGCAGATAATAGCCCTTTATGGATAGTGTGCAGGTGATAGGGCTGCAACAGTGAGTGAAAGTTCCTGTGCTGGGGGTGTAGATGGGAAGTCTTTGTACCATCCTTTTAATTTTGATGGGCGACTGAGACTGCTCTGAAATAATAGCATTGTTAGAAAGGATCCCTGCTTTCATGGAATTTACTTCTAGTGGGGGGCGGGGTGGAGACAAACAATAAGCAAATAGGGGTTTACAAAAGCCAGCTCAGTTTGTGATAAGTGGTATGACGGAAAAATAAAACTGTTACAAGACATGCATAGAAACAGACAGAATAACAGAAGGAGCTACCCCCTTTCAGTGTATGACCAAACTTGTTTCATCTTACCCACCTCCTTCTCGTCTCGATGATTGTGAAGCCAGTCCCCAAACATTTCATCCCCAAACTTTCAAACCTTAAAATGCTTAAAATGGCTGCTGATAGCTTCATAGGCTGAGACTTTACGCCGTGCACCACCAGTGAGGCCCTAGATTAATAATGTTTTACATGTAAGAAAGCGACAGAGACGTATCCATGTGGACTCATGACTATGATACCTATATGAAAAAAGTCCTTCAATTTGGCATGTAAACTGTGTTTTAATATATTGAATGATACTCAGAAGAAACATTCTCAAGGCTTTCCCCCTGTTGATAAACATTTATTGAGTTTTTACTAGGAGTCTAACATGGCATTTCTCATGTCGTCCTATGGATGAGATTTTGAGAATATATTATATTTCCATTTTAAACATGAGAAAACTAAGTCTTGGAGGGAGCACATATACTGTTCAAGTTCACTCTGAGCAGAGATAAAGGTCAGTGCTCTTTCCCTTCCACCATATTAACCAAAACTCCTGAAATGAAAATAAGCAGAATGGGACAGAATCGCCCCATTGTGAGAGCTCTGCCAATTCCTGTGTGGCCCGGGACTCTTCTCCTAGACAGTACTCGTTATTCCTTCCACTCCATACCTAGAAACCAACCTGATAGGCAAAGTAGATCAACTTTTAGAGGGAAAAGTGAAGAAAAATTGGTAAAGCAGGGCAAAAGCCTACCTTTTCTATTCTCTGAAATCCAAAAGTATTTTTGAACCTTTAAAAGAAGTTTTCAGACTATTCCAACCTTACAATTTATATATCTCAAAGCTGTTGCAATTACCAAGTAGAACTTCTTTGGAGTTAAATATTACTATGAGGCATAGATGTTTACAAATTGCAAGAAATAAAATATTTTCAAAATCAGGTAAGTAAATAGGGCATTGTTTCAATTGATCTTAAAGAGTACTACTGACGACGTTAAAATTATTTCTTTCGATTGTTCCAAATTACTTAAAAGAAAATTCCAAGTTGGAGTATTAAGAGAAAAAATACTGATTTGCCTCTATTATCTTTTTTTAAAAATTTGGACTAATTCATAGCTATAGTATATTGTAATTTTTATATAGATGTGATTATTTGTATGGAATTAAGATCAATACTTTCATTTAAATGCTCAGTTAAGCAGAGAGGTATAATGTAAAGGTCAAGCAATTTGAAGTCAGAAGAAGTGCATTTCAAGCTTGGTTTTGCTACTTAAGACTGTGTAACAACCGGACAAGTCATTTGGTGAGGGGCAAGAGAAGAGGGTACAGAATGAGGAGGGGAGGAGAGAAGGACGTCAGTAACATTCAAAGTAAAACTGGGTGGCCTCACGGCCTTAGTAAAATTTCATTAAGTAGATTTTACAATCATGTCTGGGAATAAAATAGAGTTATTTCGAAAAACAGATGTACTTGTAGAAGTGTGTGTGTGTGTGTGTGTGTGTGTGTGTGTGTGTGTGTGTGTGTGTAAAACCTGTCCAGCACGTTGAACTGGTTTGATATTTTTTATTTTAAATGAAGATCTTCTAAATCTGCTGAGAACTGATGGTGTCTAGCGGTTGATAAATGGTGTTTCAGATCAAGAAGAGGAGCAAATGTCACAGCAGTGATTGTACTCAGCTGTTGTAAAGAAGTGACTTAGTTGGGTGACTGGAAAGACAGCACATTCATTGTTCTAAGCTCAACCTGCAAAACGATTAAATGTCATTGTTAAAGCCAACACTCTCTTTTACAGCACCCTTGGAAACTGAAATTTTGTTCATGATTAGACATTTTCCCCTTAAAACATAATACACCACTATTTAAAAATACCCGAGGTCTCTCAGTGGGGTTAGTCTAAGTATAGCTGGAGTAAAGTGGAAATCAATTCAGTTATGGGCAACTCCCACTACAAGGCCTGTACTTCCTTCCCAATGTAATAAACATAGTATGCAGTTATGAACCTGGGGACAAAGTTCCACCAGTCGGAAAAAAGACCAAGATATCTGCAAACGATAATGAATTAAACAACTGAGCATTAATTGCAAAATGATTAAGTGTCATAGGACCAAGCATCAGTATTCAAAGGAGCCCTGTGATTGGGGAAAGCTGAACCACAGCACCACCTTTTATCTCTACACAGGACTTGTGGACCAGACCGCCTGTGCGTGCTCTTGCAGGGTGGAACCCATGCACTGTTTCTCATTTTATCCCCAGCACTTAGCAGAGGGCCTGGCATAAAATAAGCACTCAATAAATGTTTGTGCAGTGCAGTGAAAGAATTCTGCAACTATAGTTCATGTGGTGTTTTTCCAACTTTACAAAATGTAACCCACAGTATGAAACATATTTTACTACTAGTATAACTCCTGGTCCAAAATTGATGAAGCAGCGCTTTCTTTAATTTGGGAGGTGCATTCTGATCTTCTCTGTTCTCTTCCTGCCGACTTTTAAAAAAAATATATGGTCATGACCCATATTGGTTATATTGATTTCACAACCCACTAGTGGAGCAAGGCCAGTACTTTAAAAAACAGATTTATACTATTTCTGTTGCTTAACTTCTTACATTTATAGGCCTCACTGACTATAGATCATTTTTTAAATTATAAAATATTTTTATCTCAAAGGGAGTGTAGAAATTGTTCAGAGCAGCTTTAAAATACTGCACCACTCATCAGTTCTCAGTTGTGGGAACCCCAGACTGAAAGGATTGGAATTTTCTCACTAAAATCAGATTGGCCCTACCTCACACCATACACAAAATTGATCTCAAACTGGACTACAGACCTAAATGTAATAACCTTTAAAACGTTTAGTAGAAAATTAAGGAATAAATTTCCATGGCTTTGGATTCAGCTTTGATATGACACCAAAAGGAAAAATAGATAATTCAGCATCAAAATGAAAAACTCTGTGCTTCAAGTAACGTCAGCAAGAAAACAAAAAGTGCCTCCCTGGTGGTACAGGGGTTAAAGTCTCAGTGCTATCAAGCTATTGCCAGTCACTGTGGCATAAGTTCAATCCCCAGCCATGGAGTTAACCCACATGTCACAGCAAATCTCTCTTGTCTGGCCCACTGCTTCCCTCCACAGTGTATTTCAGTAGATTCTCCTGTTCTGCTCCCCACTGTGTCTTTAGAGAATCTTCTCACACACAACCCCACCCCGCACCTCTGGCCTACACCCCAGTTCTTGTATGCATAAAAAATTAAATAAATCTTTTTTAAAAAGCAAGCTAAAAGATAACTTGCAGAATGCAGGAAATATTTGCAAATTATATACCTGAGAAAGGACATAGATATACATATATGAATATATAATGTTGAAATCAATGAAGAAAGAGAACCCAGTTTAAAGTGGACAAAGGATATAAACAGACTTCTTCAAAGAGGATACACAAATAGCTAATAAGCACATGGAAAGATGGTTGTGTGACTAGTCATTAGGGAAATGCATTTCAAAACTACAATGCCAACTCATACCTATTAGGTAGGCTAAAAATTAAAAATGGCAGATAATAACAAGTGTTGACAAGGATCCAGAGAGAGTGGAATCCTCATACCTTGCTGAGGAGAATGTAAATGTTTCAGTTTCTTGGGAAACAATCTGGCAGCCCCTTGAAAAGTTAAACAATTACCAGAGGGTCCATGATGGGTCGACACAAAACCTTGTAAGCTAATGTTCAGAGCAACACTAGTACTGATAGCCACACAGTGAAAACAACCCAATATTCATCAACTGACTAAACAAAATGTGATATTATATCCATGTAATGGGCCATAAACGTCACAGTATGGAAGAATCTTAAAACATGATGCTAAGTGAAAGAAGCCAGCCACAAAAGACTTCGTATTTCTGTATGATTTCATTTATATAAAATGTCTAAAATAGGTAAATCTAGAGAGACAGACAGCTTAGTGGTGGCTTAGGGTGGGGGAATGACTGTTAACAGATCAGAGGTTTCTTCTGGAGTGATGAAAACATTCTAAAATTAGGTTATGATTGATAACCATATTGGTTTTATTAACCCTATGGTTGATAAAAAATCACTGAATTTTATTGGAATTTGTGGTGTTTAAATTTTAGATGTTGTAAATTGTATCTCAATAAAGCAGTTATTAAAAATAGAAGTAGATTGGGATGTTGGAAGGATCAAGAAATAGGGGACGTCCATCTCTTCTATGCCTGGGTGGACAGAACATTGACTCACATCAACCTGACTACCCAAGGGGCAGAGAAATGGGGTTTTTCAGTGGTCATGAAATGGTCTTCTATGAAGTCCCTACACAGCCATGGTCCTCTTCACTTCTTATTTTAGGAGACCTATAGAAGGACAGGAATCTGATTTAAGTCCAAACCTTCTCTGAAGCGATACTCATCCTCACAGAAACTTACTTCAAACTACAAGTGAGGACCTTTTGCACTAGGCGGAAAAGACCTTAGCATTCCCAGCGCGTGAGATGCTGCGCCCCTCGCCCGGGCTCTGTGTGTAAGAAACACGCTAGGAATCCCGGCGATTCTGTTTAGGAGTTTAAGGATGGCCTTGAAGGCTGCGACGAAGTCTTGGTCACTCTGAATGACTCATGAACACCGGTGTGAATTATATAGTACATGGAAGAGCGGACAGCCCAGGTCGTGCCCCATGTTTGGTTTAGCAGATAAAAATCAGGTGGTGCTAAATTAAACTAGGATTTCACTTTTTAAAAAGCGCAAAGAACTGGAAAAAAAATTCTCGAGGACCACCGCGCGAAGAGTGAGCCCCACCGCCCCAGAGACGGTGACCCACACCGCGGGCTCTTCCCGGCCGCAAGCCTGGCAGCTTTAGAAGCGGGGTTCGGGTCCCGCCTGGGAAAGGGGGACCCTTCCTGGGCCGCCTCCCAGCGGCGGTGGCGAGGAACAGACGTGGCGGGGCACCGACGAGGAGCTCGAGGGAAGGTGGCGCGGGAGGCCGCGGTCCTACTGTGCGCGGGGTCGGAGGGCGCCCCGGCCGCTGCCACCCGCGCGCCCCCGCCCCGGCCCGCGCGCCCCCGCCCGGCCCGCGCGCCCCCGGCCGCTCCCGCCCGCGCGCCCCCGCCCCGGCCCGGCCGGGCCTCGGGCCGGCGGGGCGGGCCGCACTTGGAGCCCGAGCCACAGCCGCGCGGGAGCGGCCGCCTGGGGCGCCGGGTCGGCTGCCGGGACCGCTGACGGGCGCCACGCCGCCGCCGCCGCCGCAGGTCAGAGTCGGGGTGCCCGGCGGCTCTGGGGACCCCCAGGCCGCGGGCCGGGAGATGCTGACGGGATGAGGGGCGCGCTGAGGGCTGGCGGCCGAGGGGACCGGCCGGAGGGCACGCTCCGAGGGGCGCCCGCGGGGACCGACGGAGGGGGCGCCCGCGACGGGCTCTCCGGCTGAGGGGACGGCGGCTGCCGAAGGTCGCCCCGAGGAGCCGTCCCGGCGCAGCGCGAGCCCCTCGGGCGACGGGGTCACGGCGGCCGCGAGACGCGCCACGGCGCCGGCCAGAGCCGCGAGCCCCGCGCCCCGCGCTGACGGGACCGCGCGCGAGCGGGGCGTCAGGGAAGCGGGCGCCTCCGGGTCCCGGGAGCGGGGAGCCAGGTCGGCCGACGCGCGGGGTCCGGAGCTCGCGTCCCGCCCCGGCGGGGACGCCGGCACCGTGGGTCCGGCGTGACAGTTCGGCGAGGGGCGCCCCGGGGTCGCGAGCCGCGCGGGGGCCGGGCCGTCGGTGCGGGCGCCCCCACGTGCGCGGGCGGCGGCGGTGCGTGGCGGCGGCCGGGTGGCGCCGCGCGAGGCCCGCGGCGGGGCGCGGTGTGCGGCGCTCGCGGCCCCGGAGCTGCCCGGGAACCCCGGCCCCGCGGCGCCGGCTGAGGGGTGTGTAGTTGTGGTACTTTTGCCTGCGTTTGGGGAGGAGCCTGAGGTGAGGAGGCAGAAACTGGGAGTCGCCTCCCTGCGCGTTTATATAAGGTCGGTGGTTAGGTGAAGCAGGGGCCTTACCTCTGCCGCCGGCCGGGAGGCTGCTTTCCTCAGCTCCCCTGGTAACGCCCTAGCTTCGGTGAGTGGGCTCCCGGGCGCCGCGTGGTGCTGAGCGGTGTGCGGTGGCGAGTCAGACTGCGCGAGGTGATGTTGCGGACGGTGATGGTGGCGGCAGGCGGAGCGGTGTCGTTGTTACTGTGCTGTGCTCTTGGCTTGCCGTGGTGTCTGACTCGCTTGTGTCTGAGGTTGATGGTTGAGAAGGGTCAGTTATTTTAGGAGGAAGCCCCCAACAGTGGTGTGTCGTGAAGAAGGCGGTTTGCCTTTCAAGGTGGGGACAAATGCAAAACGAATGCATGAAAGTTATCTGAAAACAAACCCAGATGAGACGAACTGAACTGCGTGACACCGGGAGAAACTTGATTTCGAAGTCCAGTGTTTTACTGTCCACTGTTTCTAGCGCTCAGGAAGCAGATTGTAACCGGAGTGGCTGAGAAGATGACTAACTTGCTTTCAGAGCACCCGGGCAGATCTTGGACAGCTCTCAGGTGTGCCTAGGTAGGCTTCATGTCCGTAGCTAAGGGGTTCATTGCGGACTGAAAGCAGAACCACTCTGGTTCTAGATGGTGCTAGGTGATCTAGAAAACCCGCTGGTATAGACTGACATAGACAGCAGGGCAACTTCTCCCTGAAAGAAACACTGTCCGCTTGCAGAGAACACCCCTGAAGCGACCTGTTGCATGGAGTGATATTTTAATAGCCCCTGTTCAAGTTTTAAAATAAATTTTGTGTTGTCTGTTTTCAGTCATACTCACTGTGAAGTTAATAGGGTACCTAAATAGTGTTCAATATATGGGAATTGAAAAGTCACATCATGTTAGCCAAAAAGAGTTGGTGACAAGACCTTATCCATTTTTTTGTCTTAGTGTGTACTTCATATGATTTTCCTCCTTTATTTAAATTATTTGATATTTGATATGTTGCTCACTGATACAGCTTAAATTAAGAGCTCTTAGGATCCATCTTAATGTTTTGCAGCTCTCTACAAGGGGGGAAAAGACCTGGTGATTTCATTTTTAATCAACACTCAAATTTAAAGGTTGTCTCTGCCTTTTACAGTGGTTGCTGTAAAACCATGGCTGCAGTAAAGTATAAAGGGTTGGGAGGAATCGAAGCTGAAGTTTTTTGGGTCGCTGATTGCCCGTTCTTTTAAATTTTAGAGTGTGATTTCTTTTTAAAGTTAAAACTGAAATGTCCACCAGTATTATCTTCTTTATTAAACGTGGGGGAGTTGGAAATTATTTTTGCAATTGGCATTTTTAATACTTCACTACACGCTTTTCTTTGGAGGGACTGTTTCCTAAATGTTCGTTTCTTTGTGTATGTCAGAACTGTATGTTAAAAAATTACAAATTATAATTTTGTTTAAGAATCACACTATTAATTTCAATATCTCTGTGCTGCTTAAAATGTATACTAGGAGAAAAAGTGTGACTTTAGAAAAATGAATTAGAAATGCATTACTGATTATGGCTAGTTGCTTTCCATTAGTAAGTTATAATGCTTTCTCTCCTGTATTCTCTGAAAGTGAGAATGTTTGCTACGAACCTTAGTTATCAAGATAATTGGGTGCATGTGTGTGTGTACTCTGTAAGACACTGCTGTGAAAATATATACAAGTATTAACAATACACTGTGTTTAGTTTTCAAATGCTGCAACAGTGGTTAATAATAGGCAACTTTCATGAAGTAGGAAAAAATGTTAAAAACTAGTTTACAAATGTTTTATATATTGTGGTCCATAGTTGCTGTTCTTTCATGGAATATGTATCTAGATGGATAGGTCTCAAAACAGTGTTCTGGTTTGTGGGTTCTCAGCTGAATTCATTGTCACTTCAACTTGGAAATATATGTCCTAAGGTGTGGCAAATGTAATGGAAGAAGTCTTTGATCTTATAGGGTTCCATTAAATAAACATTATTTGTAGGGGATTTTTTTAAAAAATCACTCTTCAGAAAAACTTGAATTAAGTCAAAGTCCCTAAGTGTAAACATATGACCCACCCTACCCGCCCTAAAAATTGTTAAACTGAATTTCTAACTTGGTTTCTTATTTTTCTTCGTAGATCACCATTTTAGTGTTACTCTTCTTTCTTTTTCCTAAGGCCTAAAAGTAATGAAAAGGGCAGCAACTTAAAATGCTTACATGGGTCTTTGCAACTGATCTAATTTGACTCTGCAAAAAAATACAGTAAGATCTGTGAATAACAATCTTGCAGGCATAGAAGCTCCAGTGTATCACACACAAAAATTTTGAATTGAAGATTATTTGAAATCTTCTGGGTTTTCTTATTTACTATTTGTATTTTATCACAGCGCAGAGGTAGATTTGGGAGAGTTATATGAGCTATGTTTTTAACATTTGTTTAATAAAAATGTCATGTTTTCATTTTTATTTACCGAAAATAAGTAGGTTTTAGAAGGAAATTGGCTCAACTGCACTAGGCCCTATATCAGGCAAAACTTTTGTACATGTTAAGACAACAGCTAGCATAGAAAATAGAATATGCTTACTGTTTTTTAATTTTAAAAAGTAGATTTATATATTCTTAGTATTTTTCTTCAGTAGCCAATATGCAATAATATTTTAATACTGAATATTTCATTCAGAATATGAATATTTACATTTTTAACTTTTCGGATGAGGCAAATCACTCATCCTCTCTAACTCTTCATTTCCTCATCCGTGAAATTGGCAAAGTATTTCAGTTACTGTTTCGGGTTTTTGTTGGTATGATTTTAAGACTTTATCAGCAAACCCATGTGTGTTAAGTGATATGACCTTGGCCTTGAGTTTAATGGAGCTGATGCTTTAAGGAGAACCTTCATGGTTATCTGTGTTATAGCTAACTCTTTTACAAAATGTTCATAGTTCACTTTAGTATTAATTTTGAGATTATCAAGAATGAACTAAAGATAAGGCTTGCTGCGTGGTGACAAATTTATAAAATGTTTCTGGAAACATTTCATTGTTACTGAATTTAAAATTGTATTTCTAATTCTCTGGTGACTTCAGACCAAAATCTGCCTGATGATTATTTTAACTGTATTCATACCATCTTTGTGTGTGCTTTGTAGACATTGTATTCACTCTCTTATGTCAGTATTATATGTCTGATGCATCTGGAAAGCCAGGTCTGCTTTTATTTGATAATTCTTTACATAATTTGGGGTGCGCTCTATAGGACTTAATGGTTTCCAGGAGCAAGTTTGGTTTTATAATGAGGTCTATGATCCTTAATCTCAAAACACGGTGTTGTATTGTTGCTTAAAATAGTAACTTGTGCTTATCATAAAATAGTCTTTTTTGGTGGCTTGAGAAGTTAATGTGCCTCCTAATAAGCACCGGTTTAATACTGGGGAGTACCTGTAAAAGCATATCACTGTGCATCATTCAAGTGATACATTTTAAATCCTCCTTATGTGTAATTAAGTACTACATTTTCTTCTGAAGTGTCTTCTTTATGTGAAAGGAGGGACTTGGGTTCAGGCCTGAACCCCACTTTGTACCTGAAATACTGAGCTGCAGGGTCATAACTGAAAAGAGGGGAAGCAGAGGACTGAGACCAGCTCAAGTGGTGCTATTGGTGGGTGAGTGTCACCGAGGACTTCCTTCTGGGGGTGAGGGGCAGGAGCTGTAGAAGTTTCCACCCTGAGTAGTACAGTTAGGTTCTTCCTGAGTCATTGCCAGCTTTTCAGCTATTCCAGTGACCCTGTCATTCTCAACTTGAAAACCTTTTTTGGGGAAGGGGGAGGGGATGAGGTGGAGGGTTGGGCATGGGTTTCCTACCGTTTCTCAAATATAAAGGAAAAGAAAGACATCAGTTCGTGCACCATGAGTCAATGTAGAGAAAACCTTTCCGTCAGGATTGAAACTAGATGGTGTGCTGGTTTGGTTCAATTGCATTCGTGACTGTTTAGGGCATCTTTTTATTCTGTGTTGTTGATTTTAGAAAAGAAATTCACTGCTAGTTTTTTAAACTAACTTGCTGCTTTTTGAAAAACACTTTAACGTGCAGCTCATCTAGGAGGATAGTAACCTACCAGTAAAACTCTTGAGACTGCCTCTGACCTCCTGGAAGAGTTCAGATTAGCATAAACCCCAGTGACTAGTCCTTCACAGTTTACCACAGATAAGGAGCAGGCAGATACGAGGGAGGGAGAAAAACAGGGAAATACCCTGAGTGGGAGTGTAAGATCTGAGGATGCGCTGCTCCCTGGCAGCAGGCTGCAGTCCCTGTGTGTAGACCTAAATGTGAGGCTGGGTTCTAAGGATGTCCCCGGCGCCTCGGTGGCATCGAGAATTGAGAAGAGCTTTGCATTCTAACATTCTCAGCACGGTTATTCTCTCTGTTCCTGTAAGTTGCTGCAGGAGAGAATCTGGGAAATTGACGGGAAAGAAGATTTTCTGACCCCGTGTGCCCATGTGTCTAAGGAATATTTTTTCCTTGGTGGTGAAATCATTGGGAAAATTTTGTCTTTTATTCTCTCTGTTCTTATAAGTTGCTGCAGGACAGAATCTGGGAAAGTGACAGGGAAGAAGATACTCTGATCCCGTGTGTTTAAGGAATATGTCAGTGGGAAATTGTATCTCGCAGATGGGCAGAGGGCAGTGATGAGGTGCAGGGGGGAGCTCCTTACTCTTGACCCTGCCTACCTCATTGGCTGTTACTCCACCTCTGAAACTGTCTTTGTCATTTTAAAGCTTGGAGTCCACTTTCGAAATGCCTGTGTTCCTAGCAGGGTTCATTCTTTAAATCTCTGTGAGCAAAGTTTGGAGAGATTAATTTCTACCTGGCTTTCTACCTACACTCAAGGTCTTTAACAGATAGAAAACACACCTGGAGCTTGAAAGAAGGGGTCAGAAGAAGGAAAATTAAAACAAAGATGATTCATGTCCTAGTTTCACCATCGACCAGCCTCCATGGAACAAAATGTGAAAATAGCTATTTGAAATAGCAATGATAAAAGATATGTTCTCCCCTATATGCCTTTATTAGAAATCTGACTGGAATTGAGCCTCAAGATGTGTGTGTGGGGGTGCATTTCAGGACACAGTGAACCTGGTGGAGAGCTAAGGGCATCTTGGTGGGGGCGGTGTGGAGACAGGCCTGAGGAGGCGAGATCCTGTGCTTCTGAATCACACAGTGTTGTAAACAAATGTCGCCTCAAAAAAAAAAAAATCCGTAATATATACATCTTCAAAAAATTCAACACAAGTTGTAATTCTTCTACCATTTTTTTTCCCTCGAAGAATATAAGCTGTTATTTGCAAACATCAGTTTCCTAGGAAACATTATGAGAGGTAAAGTAAAATGAGTTCATGGCTGGTTAATGTAATCAAATATCCAAAAACTCTCTCGCACTATGTCTTTTATTTTCTCAGTGATATTCCGCACATTATCTAGTCTCTTCGTGAGTCCTTTCTTCTAGCCTTTTAAACTAGCTAAGAGACTGAAAAGAGGCACGTTAGGGAAAAAAACATTCCGAGTAAGTATAAATCATTCTTTGACACAACCACAGGCCATACAGTTTTATACAGGCTTTATTTCTTTAAATGCTTGTCCAGAAGTAGTTATGGCAAGCCAGTGCATCATTTTAGAAATGGAAGCTTCATGGCTACCTTAAAGGCCAGTTCCTGAATCCCGTGAATCAGCTGATAGGTAGTGTGAAGGTAGATAAGGGTCACCTTCTTGTGTATGACTAAGCACATTACTTTCTTTTTGTTCACTTTTTCCACAGTCTTGCTGAAGTCTGAATCTAAAGCAGAGGATCCTAAAGTCTTCCCAGACAAGTGTTGTTCTTTTATGTCAGTTGATAACTTCCTGTGCAAGTATTTGCTTCTTTCTCCTTAACATAGTGGGTAGAGATTATGAAAGTGAAGAAACATAGGAATGGTGTCTCTGTATGAAGAAGACACTAGCAGTTATTTGCCTTTGTCAATTAAATCCATGGGGTGAAGAAAACACCCCAAGCATTTGCTGATGTAAGTTGCCCTGGGTTTTCCTAAAGCATTTGGAACTAATTAGAAACATCCTGGCTTTATTTAAAGGCAACATAATAAATGGTTTTAAACTGTTTTCACAAGGTGCAAATTTGTTGGCTTTTGGGGCCTGGAGCAGCACAAGGCCTGTGCCTGGCAGTGGGTGTGAGGTGGTAACACACCTGTGAAGAGGCGTGATCCAGTACCTCACAGTCACATTCAGTGCTGCAAACCAGTGTCACCACAATGAAAACCAAAAATGACAGATGATGGTGTCTGGAAGCAGATACTGACTGGGGTTTATTCATCTTCTCTCCTTCAATCTATGGTCCAGTCCTTGGTAGGCACTCAGTAAAGGTCTTTAAAAAGATGCAGGCTAAGCATGGTTCTCAAAGTGCATCATCTGGTGACTTGGGAGAAAGGCGCAACCTAAGGCCCCGCAGGGATCTACTGAATCAGAGGTTCTGTGGGTGGGGCCCAACTCCTTGTCTTGTAAGGAGCTCTACAGGGGATTCTGAGGTCTGTTGTTTGGGGACTTGCTGCTCAAGATGATTCTGTGCAACTGGCCTGGTGGCCTGGAGTCCACTGGTCCCATATTCAGTTTGGATTCTTTTCAGTAGGTCTTTCCTTTGCCTTGAGTTAACCTCTTTGGTAGATTCTTCCCATGGGTGAATTCTTTTGCTCATCCTATAACATCACGTCTATTGGCTTGACGTTTTATTATTAGAGAAGCTTAGAGGTGTTGTCGACAAGCTTGTGTTGGAGAGGCTAGTTGGCTTCTCCCCCCACTGTGAGCATCACTGGTTCTCCCCGTGTTAGAATGGGGGTCGGAATCTTGAGTCTGGATCTTCAAAGACTACCACTTCAAAGACTAGATTTTGTAAGATCACTGACCTTGGAGTGCTCACATAAGGCGAACTTAGAAGATAGGGATGTGTAAGCCCCACTCCACCTTAATCATAGTAAGAGAATTTACTCTTCCTACTCATTGTTGATGGTAGTTGTTTTTCTTTCTTTTTTTTTTCCTAAATTCTGTCATCAGGAATTGAAGAAATTTGTACTATTGTAGATTTCTGATGTTGCTGATTTAATTCAAGCTGCTTAAAAGCATCTGGGCAATACTTTGCCCACTCTGATGCAATCCTTCCACTTTGGGGACTTTCCCCAAAGAGATGAAGGATATAGGGAAAGCCGTACACACAGTGTGTGAGTGTGTGTGTTTGTGCACGCATGCTTACATATATATATAAAGCATTGTTATAGGAACCAGTGTTTGGAAGTAATTTACATATTCAGTATTAGGAGACTAGTTAAGAAAACTGCCGTGTGATCATGAGGTGGAATGTTACTCGATTATCAGTGACAGTTTAAAAAACTAGCAACTCTGAAAACTATTAAGTAAAAATAATAGCTTAAAAATATATGTGGGCTGTTGATTGCAACCATACATAATTATATTTAAAAAGTCTGGGGGGGAATAGACAAAAATGGTGATAGTTATATTAAAGTAGTGAGATTATAGAGGGCTTTTCGTTTGTATTTTTCATTGTTTTCCAAAGTTTAGTTCAATAGCTAGTCATAAATATATGTTTTTAATAGAAAACTAGTTCTGTAATTAAAAACGTATGCTTATAGCTTTTAAAAAGGGTGTTTGTGACCTGATCAGTAAAAGATCAAGGCATAAAATAAATTCAGCTTTAATAATCCTTTAGCTATTTTGTTTCTTTAAAGCTGTTGAAGAGAATGTAAGGCACTATGTGAATTCTTTTCTGTTCTACCCAGTTTTATTTCACATGTTGCGCTTCCTGTACTCTTTGCTTGGAAAATCTCCTTTGGGGAGGGAAAAAAATCTCTCTCTGTTATCGCCTCTTAATTTTCTCAGCCATAACATCAAACATGAGGTTTGATTTTGTTGATATCTTTGAGCTCATGCTCTACTTGATTTTTAGAACACACTGACAGTTTTTAAAACATAGTTTCCAGAGTTATTTTATTTTAAAGCCAACCTCTTTTAAATTTTCTAAAAAATACATTTTCTTATTATGGTTTTTATTTCTAAAATGAAACAACCTCCTGATAGGGTTATTTGGCTTTCCAATCCTTGACAAAATGCTGAACTTTTAATGGTAAATAGCAGCTATTGCAGAAGTGTGGGAAGGTGAACTTCATTACAGACGTTTAGTATGAGCCCTTGATGTAGTATATGATGATAATTGAAAAAATAAAATTTAAAAGAGCAAGTGAATAGCGATTTCCCAAAATCTGGACAGACCTCTGTGTGCACACTGTACTGCACATACTTATATATGTGCACACACACACAGCAGTAGCCTTTGAATTAATTATTCCTTTCTTTTGTGTTGCATTGTTCTGGAAATCTCAAAGGGAAAATTAAATGGTTTTCCCTTTGACCCAAATTACAGGTTACATTTTTCTTGTCACTTTCTTTGGGACTTCTTTTAAGAAACCTTTTGTCTTTAAAATAAATGAAATCTTTATCTTAAATGAAAACAACTTTTTAGAAATTTTGTATCAGTGATACTAAATAATTCTTTTTTTCCTCCTGTATCCCTGCCTCTATTTCTGATGATTTAATTCTTTTTTTTTTTTATTTATTTATTTTTTTTTTATTTAATTCTTAAGAGAGCTGGAGGCAAAACTCAGCAAACAAAATTTGGTTTATAACTCCTCAACTTTGTGGGGAAAACTGATGGGATGATACTTCAAAGAACAAATATACATTAAAAGGGAGGAAGCTCCCTTTTAATGAAGAGTGATTTATATAACAATTGCCTGTTAAGCTCCTAGTTTGTGCCAAGAACGTTTTTAGATAAGGAAGATAAAGGAATGAACCTGACAGACAAATGTCATCCCTTGTGGGGTTGACTCAGGACTATCCTTATCTGCCCGCACTGAGAACATTATTGGGAGCTGAGAACATTAGTGGGAGCGAGGAGGCGATGGTCGTGGCTGGCCTGGGACCAGGAGCCTGGAACCTGCAGTGCTGGGCCGAGTAGCTGCGTGGCTGTCTGGAGTTAGGTGTGAGGTGGCGGAAGACCTGCTCCACTGAGTTACGTCCTTTGACTAATTTTCCTCGATCTCTTAATATGACATTATTTTAGGTCATGTGTGTGTATCATATAGTTTTTTATATTACTTTGTTTCTCTGGAATAATTAGCAGAGGCGGGTAGGTAAGCATCCTTTGTTAATTCTTGGAAATCCAAATGACAAGGCAAGATTATTCACTCTGCAGAGGACTTTTTATAATGTTGTCACAATGGATATTTTTATATCCATTGAGTACTATCCACAAGAATTTAGTTCAAACTTTATTATTAAAACGTCATTTATACCTAACTAAAAAGGAAAACAAAGTTCATTGGGACGATCCCATTAAAATAGAAGCCCACATTTTTTCCCTGGAGAATCATGTTAGCTACTTTCCTTTAAAAGTCTTCTGAGAACTTTCACATATTTAGAAAATAATGTTCGGGTAAAAGAAAATCCAGAACCTATTTCAAATAACCATTCTTTTGGGCGAATTCTTTTTTAAAGCTCTTTCTAATTTTTATGTCACAAGTGATCTAATTACCATTTTAGCCCTCTTTTGCAGTTGACAGAAAATATCCCCCACTTAAATTCTGAACAACATGGAACTTTTGGGGGGAAATTGATAAGGAAAATACATGTAGAGGAATTGATTTGAAGTAGAATAAAATTAATCCTTTCATCCACAGAGTGACATGGAATATCACACAATGCAGATTAACCAAAACTGCCAGATTTTGCAGATTTCTCCAGCGTTTATTTGTTCAGTTCCACAAACATAGATCGAGTGACCACTTGCTGACACTAGATATCCATAGTTGGGAAACAACTGCCCACCAAGACCGCTGGCCTGCACACGTGTGTGAAATACGTACCCTAATCACCAGTTTATGAATTCAGAAAATGCAAACTGATTTTAATCTCCACCCAAGTAAAAACCTAATGATAAGACAGATCTACTCTGATGTGTCAGCTAAAGAGCACCATAGTCTACATTACAAATTCAGCTACTGATTATTTGCTGTCATGTCTTACCATTTTTATGGGTGAGTTCTGTGTACCAAGCAACATTGTTGACTGTCTTAGCTCTTCTGATTCCTCTTACACATAGATATGTACTGTCCATCTTCCCCGCAGCATCATGAGGTGGATGGGATGGGGTACATTATAAGTGCTTTTCGACTTGATTTTGAGGATAAGTTTGTGCTTTTTCAAAACCACTTGGTGGGATTCTCAGTCCTTGTCTTCACATTTTTAGGGAATTCCCTGAATTACTCTTTTAAATGTTAATTTCTATTTTATGTAACATGTTTTGTGATAGATAATAGTATGAAATTAATACCAGAAGAGATTACCATTTTGTTATTTTAAAGTGGGCAATGTGGAATATGAAAGGGAAAAAAATGTCAATTATAGACTCACTGCTCCATGTTGGATCTTTTAGTTGTTCTGGTCAGAAGAACAGGTTTGGAATGGCCTAAGGGCCGGAGCCCTGCTTTACATTCTTGTTTGGAGGCTTCCAATGGCAGCTGTAACCATTCTGGTTAGTGTTACCACTGGAGAAAAGTTCATCATGATGTACACAATACAAAATTGTTTTTAGACTTAATACTCATGCATAATATAAAACTTTTTGTTGAATGTTCGACTACAGCATAGTACCTACAGATGTCCAGGTATAAAGTAGTATTATAAGCCAGTGTTACCGCAATTAAAAAAAAAAAAACCACCATAACTCCCATCCAGTTCTGGCCTATTCACTGGTTTATAGTATATAAACCAAGGTAATGGCTCAGCTGTTTCCTATGTGAATCATAAGCATTATCATCTTTATTATTTAACAGTTAATCTCCTTTTACAAGCTAGATAGACATTTATGAACAACTTCATCAGAATACCAGACAAAGAAACCAATTTACATGTAAAGCAAAGCAAATAGACCAGCCTTTTTCTGTGTGGCCTCATGACATGCCTGCACACCCACTCTTCCAGGCAGGCTGCATCTGTGGATGTAGAACGAAGGTAGGAGTCTATTAGCAAAAGATTAGTGCAGGGAATTTGCACTCTCCACCCTCGGGCACCCTGCCATTACCCTCCCGCAGCCACACCTGTTCATCGCCTGCCAGGGCCAGGAAGTGCAATGCTAGACACAATAGCAAGAGAAAAGCAGAGGGCAGGAAGGACGGAGCCGAGAGAAGGAAGGATAAGGAGCTGAAACAGGGTGGAAGCGTCCTCTCATGGGCGCTCCGGACTTCAGTTTTCTGGACTTGCTGTTGCCATCACCACTAGTGCATCATTTGTGATCAGACTCCGTGAATTGCACACCCGTCCAAGGAGGTTCCCAGCACAGAGGGAGGGAACGGCAGAGCTTTTGGAACTAGGAGTTTGTAATCAACGCACAGATCCCAGAGGGTGAAGCTGAAACCGTGAAACGGTTCGCCCGTGATTCAAAGCAGTAGATGATTGGGGAGTAAAGTGAGGCAGAGAACAAATGCGACAAGAATTCAGACCCTGGTGAGATCAGTGTGGAGTGGAGGGTGTACCAGGAAGAGCCTGTAGGGAAGGTGGGAGTGGAACTAGGTTTCACACGTTAAGAGGTTGACAGGGGAAACCTATGGGGAGAAAGGCACCTAAAGATACGCAGAAAAAAGCAACAAAGAAGTGAATTAAAGTACAATTCCATTAATAGGAAATATCCAGAATGGTGAAATCCTTAGAGATCGAAAGCAGATTAGTGGTTGCCAGGACCTGGGAGGAGGGGGGAGGGGAGCGGCTGCTTAATGGGTACAGGATTTCCTTTTGAGGTGATTAAAATGTTTTGAAACTAAGTAGAGGTGATGGCTGCACAGCTTTAAGAATGTCCTAAATGGGACACACTTGTGCACTTGAAAATAGTTGATTTTATGTCCTGTGGATTTTACCTTTTGAAAAAACAACAAAGTTCAGGACTTGAGATAGCTGAAGAGGAGGGGAAAAGAATTTCAGTGTAAGAAAACACAGCTGGAATAGTGAGTAAGCATGGATTCGGGGAAACCGCAGCGATGAACCCATTTGAAAGTGGCTGGTACATGTATGAGAGTAATGAGAAATAAGGCTGGAGATGTAGATTTTAGGCCAGATGAGAAAGGGTCTGGAATGCAGGCCAGGGAGTGTGGGCTTTATCTTAGAAGGGATGGTGAGATTCCTGGTCTTGAGAAAAAGAGCAAGATGATTAGGTCACAAGATTAATTTGGCAGTAGCACGCAGGGAACGCGGGTAAGAGGCTCTCAAAATCTGGGCATGCGGGCAGAGGAGAGAGCAAGGAGCTAGGAGCGATTCTCATGGATGGTCTAGGGCCCGAGGTGACTCCACCAGCCCTTAGTGATAGACATGGCACAGGAGAATGCAGAGTTGAGGATAAGCATTTTATGACCTGGCATTCAGGCACAGGATCTGGCATTTTATAAGTGTATCCACCATGGATCAAAAAGAAAAATCCCTTCTCCCCAAATTCAGAGCCCCACTGTCCTGCAGGATGGTTCCTGGGACTTGGCAACTGAGAATGCCTGGTGACGGGGGTCACCATTCTCTTTTGTGTGGCCTGCTGACTCTGTGCCTCTGTGTCAGGGACAGTCCCTCTGGCACGGGAGTGCTGGAAATTAGAAATTCAGCTCAGCCTACGGAAAGAAGTCTAATAACTAATGTCCCCGTGGGAAAGGCTGCCCTATTGAAAAAGTAAAGGCTTTGTCGTTAGATTTTCATGCAGAGCTGGGCGTCTATCAAGAAGTCTTGCTTTGGTAGGCGAGACAAGAGAGGTCCAAGGTGCTGTGAGTCCTTATTCTATAATTTTAACTTCACAGAACATACATACACTTCTTTCATCTCCGACTGCATTCGCACACCCTCATAGCTGGACTTTTCCTGCTATTTCACCAGTACTTTTACTGGTATTTCCCAAAGTTCATAGGCAAATTCTGTCTTAAACCTATTTGTACAGGGAGTTTTACAGATTTTCTTTTAAAGACGGTGCTGTTTTCTCATGCCATCTCAGCCATCATTAACTTGCGGTTTTCGTAGTTATAGTAAGTTCCTCTTTCACGTGATGTTTTTCTCAAGTAATGAGAATTCCTGCAGAAGTGAGTTACATAAATCACAGTCGTGCTGCAGATCTGCATTCGTCCTCGTTCCCGCGATGTCCTGTCACGTTGGACAAGACCAGGCATGCCTGCCCATTTTGGGAATGCCTTTGGGATTCCATTGTGGGTGAAAATTCAAATAACTTTTATTATTCAGCCTACTTGTCCTCCTTATAATAAGCTTCAAATTGTCATTGTCTACATGTCATAGCTAGAATTACCACAGATTAATTGCTCTTTGGAGGGTCTGGAGGTCTTGGATTCCTGTAGGAGGGAGGCCTTCACTGTATTGGGGGAAAATTCAAAAATGTTTTTACTTTTAAATAAGGGACTTTTTTAAAAAATGTATTTTTTAATTGATGCAACAATGTTTTACAACACTGTATATGATTTGGGAGTGCAGGTTCACACCTCTTTACATGTGTTACAAAACCACACCCACTACCCATTACACACCTGAATCTTCCACCCTAGTCCATCGGCTGCTCCCCCCTTTTGCTACCCTTCCTTCCTTCTTACTCCTCTGGTAGTCCCAGTTCTACAGTCAGATTTCTAGGGTTTGGTCTTGGTTTAGTTTTTCTGTTCCTCTGTTTTGTTTCTCTATTTTCACATGAGTAAAATTATCTAGCATTTGTCTTTTTCCTTCTGACCTATTTTGCTTATTTTCATAAGACTTATTTAAGTGTTTATGGTATCACAATATATTTTCATTGTATATTATTAAAACAGCTTATACTTTTTATTAAAATATGTGTAAAATTTTGATAGGTGTCTAGAACAGTGTTTGGTATATAGTAGGTACTCAATAAATATTTGTTGACTATTGTGCCGTGAATGTGGGGTGGTGGTAGAGAGAGCATTTTAAATGGGAAGATAGCATGAGCATAGATACCTAAGTAGGAAAAATACAAGTTTAGAGAAAAGCAAAGTTTGTTTCCCTAAGATAGCATTTATATGTAGTTACTGAAAATTTATGGCTAAGTAATTTTGATGGCTTCTTAATTTCTGCACAACATTTAAACTATCAATAATGACTACTCTGATGCTTATATCCAAAGTAAGCTGATAAAAACATATGTTATCTCTTCCAACTTAGCCAGATTTCTGAGCCCCTCCTCTTCTTTCTATCTTCTTTCCACCCTCTCTTGTTCCCTCCACCCTCCTCTATTTCCTCGATTCTTACCCTCACTCTAGTTCTTATTTTCACTCTTTATCACCATTCCTGGTGGTTCCTGTATTCTGCCATTTTTTCTTCTTTTTCTGTCTGTCTCTCTCTCTCCCTCTAATGGTGCTCTTCCTTTTCCTCTGTTTCCCAGTTCCTGACCTCCTCTCTTTGGTTAGATTTCTGACTATAATATGGAGATTACATGTATTTTTAATCTACTGTTACCTAATTATTGTGATGAAATAGAGATTTTTTGACTGAATTAACATGAGCAAAATGTTTATGTTGCTCTTCTAGAGATGAAATGAAATTGATTATTACTTATAAATGGATTTTGAGCGATTTTCAAAAATTCTATTGAATCACTCATCCTCCAACTGGGAGAAGATTGCCATAGTCCTTAATCTGTAAATCCTAGAGAAGCGTAGCAGCTTGAGAAATAACTCCAGCTTGTTTTAACGACTTAAATTTCTAGTCTCTTTTTTCCAGTGGCAGATATGTCAGACATAGCATAGGAGCTTTGAACAGCTAATTTTTCATTGCATTTTCATACATGCAGCTACCCAAGAGCCAGGTTTGTGTTAGGTTTGTTCTTTATCCCCAGTGCCTGGAAAACAGCAAATACATATCAGACTTTCAGCAAGTAATTGTTGTTTTTTTATTTCGAATCTCCTGTCTCATTCTGCTCCCTGATCCTAGATAGCTGTTATGTCTCTCTGGAATTAATATTACTCATTAGACTAACTTAGTTTGTGATTGATTTATAAATATCACTATATGAGTTCCTATTTAGAGAATGCTTTCTCTCCATTCATCTACCCTTTAAACTATGTAACAGTTTAAATTCTTAGCCAAAATGTCATTTAACCATCCTTCTGAAAGACTGTTCCTTAATTATCTCAAGTACCAAAAAAGTAATCTTGCTACTGCTAGTCATAGTTAATATTTATGGAGCACTTATTCTGTGTCACACTATTTTAAGCACATAATATGCATTATCTCATTTTAATCTTCCAGTGATATAAGGTATACACTGTTATCTCTATTTTGCAGATGAAGAAATAAGCACCGAAGGTACCGAGGGTAAAAAATAACCTGCCAGGTGGTAAAACTAGGTTACAAATCCATGAAACCTGAACCCAGTCACCCTGACTTGCACTTTTTAGCAAGAGCCTGATTTTTCAGTATTTAACTTGCTAGAGAATGAGATGTCTACATCCCACCACCAACACCACCACTATTCCAGGCTTAACAGAGCTACACAGTGTAACTGTTTCAGGTATAACCATGGATTAGATCTAAACTTTTAGTTGCTCTGGTTCATTGCAAATCAATTTATGTGTCTGGTAAGTAGCAAGCAACTTGGAAGTGCCTCTTCTTGTTATTTATGACAATTTATAAGTTACACAAATCTTTGAGATATATTCTACCACTTGAAACCAACCACTGTTTGGAGAGTCTTTATTTCCATTTTTAGCTCTTTTTTAAATTCCTCTAAATCCAAGTAAAGTCAATTTTGTTTTGTCATCCCAGGATAGAGAGGCCAGTTTAATAGAAAATTCTCTATGACCAATATAGATATCAAAGGCAGGATGCAATGAGCCCATCTTGAGGTTTGCCTCTAATGGAGTCAGTCAGCCCTTTGGGGGAGGGTCAACCCATGTATTTATATAGTTTGGTGGGATAAAGATTGATCATTTGGCACTGTTCCTATACTTTTATCTTCTTCCAATCCACCGAAGAGAATTTTCATTTGATAGTGCAATACCCTCTTTCCATGGTCCTTAGAAAAATTGATCTTACTGGGTCAGTTCCTAGATTTCTATGGAATCTTAGAAAATGAGCAGAGAAGGACTGGAGAGGAGATTTAAGTTAATATACATAATAAGGTGCAGGGGAGGAGAGATTATGAATTCATTGGGCGGGGAATAGAGAATTGTTTAGTGGGAGGAGATTTGGCAAAGGAGACATTTTGGAGAGTATAGTGTGTGAAAAAGATTCAAGGGAAGGAGAAGCTTACATGAGAAGGGTCACTTGTGTTCATGAATTGAATCTCCTTTGTTTTGAAAAACCTGAGTAAAGAGTGGAATTTCTTTGAATCTTGCAGGGAACAAAGATTAGCACAATTGTGTGTTGAATTGTACTTTCATTCTTCAGAGGGAGAAGAAAGTAAGTTTGAGTGATACTGAGTTTGAGGTTCCTGAAGAACCTCAGGTAGGGGTGTTCAAAAAAAAAAAGACAGCTTTAAAACTCTTGAGAGAAGGGCTGTGGTTAGAGAGAAATTTGGGAAGTATAAGCAAGTGGATGTGTGTAGGGGGTAAGAGTGAGGCCTAGAAGGAACTTTCAGAATGCACAAAGTCGAAAAGCTCAGAAAGAAGAGGAACCAGGGAAAATGACTAAAATAGTCATCATATGGTAGGATAAGAATTAGGAGAATCTGGTCTCTGGGTAGCTAGGGGACGGGACGGCCTAAAGAGTTGAGAATGGAAAAAATATGAAATGCTGCAAGGACAGACAGGGGCTCCTGGAGCCAGCTCAGAGCAGCTTGCGAAAGCCGATTGCTAGCTTTTCTGAATTTTCATGAGCCAGTTGTTAGAGTCATTATTAAAATTTAAACCATTTATACTTGCAATGAAGCAAGTGTTGTTAGAAACAAAGGTTGTAAACACACCAACCACATCTCTTCCAAATTATGTTGCAGGGCTAAGGTGTTCATGTTAATTGTACCTATATATAATATATGTGGAAATATAGGGTATCATTATTTGCTGCTTTTTGAAAGTTCCCATTATGCCAGTTTACTTTTACAAAAATGTTCACTAACCAAATGGAATTCAAAGAGGATTTTGGCTTTTACAACAGAACATGAAAAGTGAAAATGGCATTCAGTGTTTGTTTTGCAGCTGTCAATTTAGTTGCAGTGGTACCCTAGGAGGCAAGAGGGACTTACCAGACTCCTTCCCCTGAAACTACTTCGTATAAGCTCTGTATTTATTAGTGCAATCCTGCTTTGCTGTATGTTAGTGTATTTTAGGTTTTATATGTTATTTGGTATGATTTGGTAGGTTGTTTTTTGGATCTGGGAATGCACAAAGTTTTTTCCCTATCAATTACTGGTAACTGCTTCTTTAATGGTGTAAACACCATTTTGGTTTATGAAGGGTTTCATAGGAACTCTCTTTTGGATAGTGGGGTAAACCTAACTATAAATCTTGTAGGCCTCTGCACCATCCCTTCCCACTGCACCCAGTGACATCCCACTGGTAGTTTGAAATCAGTTTTAGTGGGAGTGTTTACACCACAGAAATTGGCCAACACTGTGTGTTAGATCATTTTTCCTTGCAAGGAGAACATTTACCAGCACACCATTGGAGAAAGAATAAAAATCAAGCAAAGTCTAGTGGATTTTAGCAAGAAGACAATTTGTCACTTCTGCTTGAGTTCCAGTAGGAAGGTGGATGACAGATATAACAGTGACGTGGCTTAAGGAGTGAGATAATGAAAGTGAAAAAACAAATGTTCAAATAACTGCAAACTATTGAGTTAAATAGTTAAAGGAATTATTTTTGATAATTTATAAATTACAATTTAAAATTATAGTCTTTAAAATTGTAGAATATATACAATGCTAATGTACTTAATTAATTTAAAAAAACAGCATATGTAAATTTGTTTCATGGTAGAAACTTTTCTGTTGGAAAATCTTAAGGAATAGATTTTGGGAAATGCTGCTCTGTGTGATAATGGTTGTGAATTTGAGATAAATATTCTTGTTACTAGAGCTTCTTATTTTTCAAAAGAAGTACTGTCAAGAACAGATGCTGAATTTTATTAAGGTTTTTGGTTTTTGCATTTTCTGAGATAATCATCTGGTTTTAAAATTTGTCCTGTCACTCATTTAATAGATACTCTAGTAGTAATAAATCTTTGATTTTCTGAGATAAATCCAGTTTGATTATGGTGGTTTATTCTTTTAATATATTGCTGAATTTGTTCATTAACATTTTGTTTATTAAAATCAATATTAATAGTGGGACTGGCATTTTTCTCTTTGTTCATTAGATTTTAATACTAGCATGATACTATTTTTGAAAAATTTCTACACAGAAACAGTTTATGTGGCAAAGAAAGTGATCTTGAAAGTTAAAGAGAATTCATCTAAAAAGTATCTAGACTTAGAACTTTATGGGGAAGCAAATCTTTAATAAGTTTTTAATATTTTCTATTGCTAATTATTTAAGTCAACATTTACCATTGATACTATTTCAGACAAGTTAGTCTAAGTTAATTCCCTTTTGACCTGTATTGTTACCTGTTAGAGCCTTATAAAAATCCTCTCTCCAACAGAAAAAAGTTGGGTGAGTAGATATGAACAGCCCCTATTTAATGTGGGTTCTGCTGAGGGGCTGGTCTGCTCTCTTCATAGCCCCATTCTCTGACTTAGAGGGATGAGTAGAAGGATTTATAATTCAATAAATATCAACATTGTGTGTTTTACTGGCTAGATGGAATTTGTGACAGAACTGTAATCCTTGAAATATATTATTCCCAGTATGGATCTTGTTCCTGCTCTACTTTATGTTTGAAAACTGTATCTTCTATGGTCCAAAGAAATGTTGAGTGGATACAGAAAGGAGATAACTGGTCTGAGTGAGACAGGGTTTTGGGAAAGATTATAGAATTACGCTGCCTCTGAAAATCATAGGAGATGCCTAGTTTTCTGTGTGATCCAAGACTTAGGGTGACAAGCTAGGAATAGATAGCGGTTTCCAGAATCTTTACTTCCCAACTACTCCTTAACAAATTCATACATCTCTCAAAGGGGAAATGGGATAAGTGCCCAGCTAAGCCAATATTGCTTAATCTGAACCTGAGCTCAGCCTTCTTTAATTTTTCAGATAAAGTTTTTGTTCAGATTTATCTTTTATTAATATTCTTTCCTTTTGTTTTACTGATTTCAGTCCTTTTATTTGACTCTAAAGGTAATAGAAGTTAAAGTGATAATATTTATAAAGCTGTTTCTCATGTGTTCTGCATGAACAGTTTTGGTGTGAATATACCTTTTGTTTTTGACTAACAGCTCATCATTTATGTAAATTGCTATGAGACAGGTCTGTGGTCAGTCAGAAAATAAAACATACAGGCCCAAAACACTGACAAATATAGCTCTTTCTGTAGAAGACTATCCCATTCTGAAAACAAAATTGTTACTTTGTCACTGAAACTGAAAAGTAATTTCAAAAACAAAAATATAAAACAATGCTAGAGAAACAAATAATCACACAAAATACATTAGTCATAGTTCATTTTTTTTTCCAAAATAGAAATGCCAAAATGGTAAAACATTTTAGAGTCAAGATCTACTACTTCTATACCATGCATAGGATGACAGAATAGGTTCTGCAAATTCCAAACTGAAAGGTACAGAATTTAAAAAGTGAAAAATTGAAAAGTGAAAATTTTTTGTAGATTAGACTGTGCAGGACGTTGGATCTGGATGTTATTGGGTCTGTTAAGGCGCCAATGATAAGGCTTTTGGCACTGGGTGCGGTTTTGTCTTTATGGAATGTAGCACAGCTATTCTAGGACCTCTCAGCCCTTTGTAAGAGCCAAGAATATGAATCCTAAGACAATAGGCACGTTTGCTTAGATAATCTGCTCCGTGGGTCTTCCTTTCAAAAATCTGCTGCACTTGGACTGGCTACATCCACCTTCCCAAGATGGTTGACATGCAACTTTACCTTTACCTGAGCTTTACAGCCAAGTGAATCTAGAATAAGGCTATATTTTAATGAGTATTTTGCTATCTAACATTTTTATCAGACATCTGTCTTTTGAAATGATTTCATCCTTTTGAGATCTGGCTTTCTTAAGTCTACACAATAATGGAGGTGTATGAAACAGACACGGTAAAGGACTTGGTGATCAGTGGAAGATCTTCTAGCCCTGTGCAATTTACAGGGAATGCCACCCTCATGAGCTCAGGAAAGGCAAACATTCAAAATAAAATCCAACAGAGAAATACATTTATTTGTGGTGGTACATTTTGGCAGCCTAGGTTTCTAAGAAGTTGGAATATGTATGAATATTAAAATTTTTGGTTTTAATTTTTCAGATTTGAAACACATCAACTCTAAACCACAGATATTCAAGAAAGCCGTTTTCTCAAACGAGAGCCACCCTTTAACGGTAGGAAACTCCAAATTTACTACTCCAAATTTGTATTTTAAAGTGTCTTTTTAATTTTAAGGAACACGAAGATTCTTTATATAGTATTTTATTGAAAAATTGCTTAGAGGGCTTTTATTTTGACTATGGGAATACCTTCTACTTTGTTGTTTACCAGTCAGTTGAAGAATGCTCAGTAACATGCTTGTGTAAGACAAAACAAAGATAGGGAAGTGACCTAGAAGTTGAGAAATAACTCAGATTCTTAGAAATAAGTCTCAAACACATTATTTTATATTGTGATGATAACTGATAAATAAAATTAAAATAATTTTATATTCCTATTATAATTACATTGAAATAGGAATAAAAATACCTTGCCTGGCTTCTTGTAGGACATGCAACCATGATCCCTCATCCCAAGGGGAAAGTTGCTCCAACAGTCAACACTCAGGTATAATCATTTTATGGAGGGAATTGTAATCCAGTACTATAGATGTTTATTTTATTGCTCAAATCATTCTAGCTTCCAATGGCTAAAACTGGAATAATTTGAGTACCAAAATAACTGTAGTATTGGATTATAACCCTCCAAATAAAATATATATACATGATTCCATAATGGCATAAATGACTGAATACTTGATAAGTAAATATTGATTAATAAGTAAAAAGAGGGTCTCCCTGGTGGCTCACTGGGTTCAGCACAGTGCTGCGGGGCTGTCGGTAGCTGCAGCATGAGTTCAATGCCAGGCTGGGGAGATTACCACATGGCGCAGCAGACCTCTCTTGCCTCGCCCGCTGTTCCCTTCAGCAGTGTATTTCAGTCGATCTGCCTGTTCTGTTCCCTGCTCTGTCTCTGGTGACTCCTATCACCACCCTACACCTCTGGCCTATACCCCAGCTTGTATGCATAAATAAATAAATCTTTTAAAAAATAAGTAAAAAGGGGCCTCCCTGGTGGCGCAGCAGTTAAGTGCTGCGCTGTGGAGCCGTCAGCAGCAGAAATGCGAGTTCGATGCCCAGCCAGGGAGAATCCCACATGGTGCGGCAGACCTCTCCTGCCTTGCCCACTGCTCCCCTCAGCAGTGTATTTCTGATCTGCCTGTTCTGCTGCCCGCTCTGTCTCTGGTGAACCGTCTCGCCGCCCCACGCCTCTGGCCTGTACCACAGCTTGTATGTATAAATAAAAAATAAATCTTTAAAAAAAAAAAGTAAAAAGAAGGAGGGAAGCTTTTCCTTACAACAGAATTTAAATCACTAAACATAAAAGGAATGAGGGAAATAGAAAATCACTACCAGAGAACCACAGTAATAATTGCTGCAGCTTAGGCCCACTGATGAATACTAAACTAGTGGGGAAAAGTGGTAGGAAAAGCCTACTATGCACAACCTCCAAGTGTCTTCCCCTAAATATTTATTAAACCTCAAAGAGAGAGATAGTAGCTTTCCAGTGGAGAAGCCTGGCAGATAACCACCCTAACCAAGTGATCAAGGTTAATAGCAACAGTTAAAAGTCATATTGAGCTCACAGACCCTCTGATAAGATGTCCTGGTATGGGCACAGTAGGCCTTTGGTATTCTTCCCCCAAATCCGTAACATTAGCTGAATCATGTGAAAACTTTAGGCAAACCTATATGGAGAAACAGTCTGCAGAATACCTGCCATCATTCTTCAAGGTGTCAGAGAAATGAGTGTATGTATCAACTCTACCCCAATAATGCTGTAAGAATTAAGAAGACTGTAACTACTACAGAGTTGGAGGCGATAAGGCAACTAAATACCATGTAGGATTCTGGACTGGATCCTGGAACTGAGAAAGGGCATTAGTGGGATCCACAGAAAGTCATTTACAGTACTGTGTAAAGTCATTATTAGTTTCATCATGGGACTGAGGCTGTGATACTGCAGCAGGCATATCAGGCAGAGGGCACGTGGGAACTTTCCCTGCTATCTGTGTGGTTTTTCCATATTCCTCAAGTCATTTCAGAATTAAAACTTCTTTAAAGGTCACCAAATAATAAACATTCTCATTAGATTTTCACTGGATTTTGGAGTGACTTTCTGTTTATACATCACGGAACAAAAAGATGGGCTTTCTTTTGATCAGGGACACGTCTGGAGCTGTTTCTTAATCCTGGCATCCACACTTCCGTTCCTACTCATACTTCATCCAGTTACTTCCGGCCTCCTGTGGGGAACCCCACAAGGCCATGTGCCCTGGGGAACCACCGCTTAGCAGAGTTTTCAGTCCGTCATAGTCAGGGTCTGATAGGAATGTTCAAACCAAAACTGTGGCAATATTAGATGTCATTAATCATCTCATCTCTTCATTACCCAAGACAACATTTGACCAAGAACTTAGAATCAGTAGTCTTACACTTGCATTTGGAAGACAAGAGAAGATCATGTTGGTTTTTGGTAAAATGCCTGAGAATTCAGTACATACAAAGAGTACTAGAGGAAATTTGATTCTTAAAGGAATTCTAATTATCAAATTTGCTTAGAAAACCAGGTTTTAAGTTTAGAAAAACCTAGAGCCATTTAAAATTTAAAAAAAAAACAAACTCTTGAAAGAGAAATTCAGGTGCGGTATGTACTTGATGTGAATGAACCACACATTTGAAAAAGGTTAAAACAGTGAAACTTCATGCTATGTATATTTTACCCAAATTTAAAAAAAGTAAATAATACAACAGTACTTCAATTAAAATAAGTGAGTAAATAAAGGAAACTTTAAAAATGAAATAACAGAAGTTTTCAGTAGTTACATTCCACTTTTTCATCAGGGTGTCCAGCTATGAGGGGAATCTCTGCTTGGGGGCATTTATCCTTAGGAATTTTTTTTTTTTCTGATCTAGAGACAATTCCCTGGACATCATTTACCAACTTCGGTTAAATGACCCCCATGTCATAAATTGTGCAGGTAGATGGAAACCTGGTGACCAGAGAGCAGTGGAGTTGGGTGGTTGGGACAGTTGCTTCTGGGGTTAATTTATAACTAAGGCAAATGAATCTATAAAAAGAAGAAAAGCCCCATAAGAAATATGTTAACTGATGGTAAGGGAGAAAAAAGGTTTAGATAAAAGATATCTGAACTTGTTTGGTCCCAATGATTTTATGGCTGAGGAATTCAATTATAGGTGTACTGGGTGGAGCAAATCACAATTCTGTAAATTACTAATAGGACACAACGATCTTTATCATTTTCTGTATGTACTCACATGCAAAGTTCAGTCCTGCCCTCTGTCAATAACTCCCTGGCTGGCTATCCTGCTGTGTAGTAATTCAGGGCTTCAGGATCGGAGGATAGATAATGTTTGCCTTTAAAACCTTAAGGTGGATAGGTGGTGCCTTTAGAAGCAAGATGAGGAAATAGGACAAATTACTTTTGCCTTTGAATTCTGGCCATTGAGTTTGTTTCATTTCACATTAATTTTTTTAATAGACTAATTTCTTTTTTACTGAAAAGTTCAGAAAGTATCTTTTAAAGTAAAAAGACCATTCTTAATCACACATAAACCACTTTCCTTACTTCTGCATAGTTTCTTTCAGTTTTTATTAATGGGTATGCCTTTTTTACAGACTGACTTTGGGGTCACTTAGCATTTTAGTGTCTTTGCTTTTTTCTTTGTGAGGTCACATACATTTTTATTCCTGTCTACCTGGCTTTGGATCTGTTATAGTGGCCACACAATCCATCTTAGTGATATAACCTCATGTACTAAGTAGCTTTTAGAATGTTTCTAGTTTATTAATATCATATAACCACTGTTTATTCTTATAATATCACATATTTTGCTTTTTAAAAAAATAACTTTTTTTCGGATAATTTGCCAGGAGTGCTAGGTTAAGGGGTTTGAGTAACTTCATTACTCTGATATAATTAGTTTTTGTGACATTTCAAATTGCTATGAGGATATATTAATAGCAAAATGAACAAAATAAACATATTTACAAAACATGTGTACATGATTTCTATTCACTTAATTCACTTATCATATAGCTGTGATTTTGTATGTGTCAGAGTGGGAAATAGAGGCGTTTCACCAGTCATCAGCTACCAGAACAGTACGGGGGTTGGCTATTTCATACCTGTTGATTTCTCTCTGCACTTCAGTTTTAACCATTAAATTACTAACATATAAAAATATACTACTTCTGCAATTTGCTTGCTCTAAAAAATATTGGCAACTAGACTTTTGGTGATGATCATAGACGGTACATACGAATGTAAAATAGAATGCTGTACGCCCGTAACTTACACCAGATTATAAACCACTGTTACCTCAATTTAAAAATGGCAGTGATAATAATAAACTCAACAGCCCTCGTCTCACATTCTTGATTCACATGTTAGAAATAATGGGTATGAAATCCACCACAGTGTCTTAATAAGAGCTCAGTAATTTGCAGCCATGTCAGTCCACGGAAAATAAAATGAAGCAACTGTGATCTCTTTCATGTTATTCTAGTTTTTTGGTGTTTTGTTTTTTAACGCTCATGAACTTCTTGTTCTTCAGTCCAGATCCTGTGATCTGAAATCATTTAAATTATTGAAAGTTTGGTATTTTTAACCTTTTATACTCCCAGTAGGCAGGACATAGGAAATTTAGTGACGTAAACGTCTTTAATAATCTTTAAAAGTCATAAGACTTGTAGCTGGGACAAGAAACAATTAGGTATAAATTGCAGGGAAATACCATAATGGCATGACTTTTGTTTTCTTTTGTTAGCAAACCACATGGCTTTCCTCTCAAACCCAGGCACACGTAGGGTGATCTCCTCTCATGACTTCAGTTTCTTCTGCATCACAGAAATATATGTTTCCCTAAGTTTACTCACTATAATTTGTGATTGCTATTTTTCTTATCTGCGAAGGAAGTACAACAGCTCCCACTGGGGAAATACCATGTTAAGTCAATCCTAAAATAAGAAATCTAAGGGAAAGGTCATATCCTAATAACTTGTGCAAATCTAAATTCCCATGGAGCTTTAAAATGATTTTGTAGGAGTAGAATATTAACAATGTGTTGTTGAACTTCTTCCAGAGAGTGTGGTAAAATTGAGAGCACTTTTGTGTACAGAAGTAACCACTGAAGTATAAATACAATTAACAAGACTGAATTTCTTTTTAGCAGTCTAATATGAATATTCAGGGAAATCTAGCATGACTAATGAACCGCACATTTTATTCATTACACTAAAAATTCATGGTTTATTACTCAGGTGGTATAATAATCACACACAAGCAATTTTTCCTGTTACACTAGAGATGTTAATAGTCTATTTTTTATTGACACTGACTTCCAGTTATCATTTAGAAGAACCCTCACATGTGATTCTAGAGGAGGTTGCTGCCCTGGGGATCTGGACATCTGGGTTGAAGTCCCTCCCCCACTTCGGTTAACTGGCCACCTCTCCACAACTCTGGACCTCAACTTCCTTACCTGGTAAGTAGGAGATGTTTATCGTGAGGATTGGGTAAGATCAAACATAGAAAGGACTGAGAAAATTTGTCCAGCATTGTATAGCTTCAAGTTATTGTAATCATTGCCTTTAGTTTTTGTCTCTCCCAAATGAAGAAATCAAAATGGACAGAGGAGGAGTAACTTATCTGTCCCACTCACGCTGCAAGTCCCCAGCCTACCCCGACCTGTGTGCTCTCGCTGGTCTGAGTCATCCCTGAGAGGACTGGGCGGCGTGGAATCTGCTGCCTGTGCTGAGCACACAGGGGTCACATTTTGCTGTCAGGTTTGCTGGTTTCCTAGCACATGCTAATCTTTCTTTAAGGATGTATTGTTGGTGGTGTGTCTTGAATATTTACTTGCTAATTTACCTATCTAGCTCTCTCTACCTATTTATTGCCTTAGAGAAATGTGCATCTTTAAACCTTAGTCTCTCCTTTCTTGCAACAATTTAAAGCAAAGATGAATGTGACTTTTTGCTTTTTCAACCTGCTGCTATTCATTAGCAACCCTTAGTGGTGGTTAGGTTTTGTTCAGTAATTTAAAGATTTATAGAAACATACCTGGATATGTTCCCATGGAGCATTAAAATGATTTTGGGAACCAAACAGACCTCAGAGCCACTTGTTGAAATTAACTAGATATTTCCACATTTAGTTATTTTAATTTCAGACCCCAAAATAATATATCACTACACATTAGGAAATAATTCATGTAACTGCTTACCAGTGTGATATGACATGTTCAAGGGACTCTGAAAATATTCAGTGTGTCTTTAATATCTTTGCTTGGATTCCATTGTATTAGTTAGTTTTAAAATTTTTATTTTATGTACTAACATGGAAAAGGTGAGATGTAAGAGGCTTATATCCTGCCCCATATTCACAAGAAAAGTACTCAGTAGAAGCAATCACACTTTTAAAATGCAGTGCCGCTGTGTCTGACGGAGTAAACTGCATCGCTCCAAGTTAATGTCCTTGCAAGGCCTAACTGACCACTGGCTGCCAGCTGGTAAGAGTGTTCACTTTCACCCTCAGTAATGCTTGAAAGCTACGGAAGATGTCACTAACAGGTGTTCTCAACATATGGAGTGACTATTTTTGTCCATCAGACTTTGGGGTAAAAGCATTAGCAGCAACAAGTAGCCTAAGAAAAATAAGTTTTTTCTGCACCTCTGTTTTTTTGTGCCAGATGCTGCTCGGGAATAAAACCCATCTTTCTTTATATAAACTTGTGATTGCTGCTGCTATAAATTTATCTTCCAACCCTTTTATTTCTGTTATTGTTTTAGTTCAGATTTTCTGTGGCATAATATGCATTTACAACTTTATGAATTTCACCTTTGCATGGGCTTTGTTTTTTCTTGCAAATGTTGAAAATGAACCCATAAAAGCAGACAAGCACCTTGTCAGGTCCTTTTTACCTTTATTATTTGGGAATGAGGAATACTCCTTTCATACTTTCAACTTTCTGTAAAATGTGAAGCAGGGCTTCTCAGACAGGTAAATTACTGGAACTGTTACTTATATTGAGGTTTTTTTGGGTTCCTGTTTGTTCATGTTATTTATTCAACAAATATTTGTTGAACTACTTTTATGTGTCCCACACCATGCTAGACAAGATAGAATTCTGACACAGTCATTGCTTGTAAAGACAATACCTGCTATACCACATTGAAAGAATTTGATAACAGAACTGGGTAATGCATGATTAGGGGGGAAATATGCAGTAAAAGTTCATAAGAAAATGTGCATGCAGAGATGGAACTGAACCAAACCTTAAAGAAAGGACATGGATACACGAAAAGGAAGAAGTTGGACATTTTAGACATAAGCATCATAAGGCATCAGTGGCCATGCTGTGCTTTAGACTCTGAAGGCCATTCACCTGGGAGAGGAGAAAGGAAGCTGTGTTTGGCAGGACCAAAGTGTGGACTTGGACTCTGTCTGGGAGTCACTGGGAAACTGGAAGGTTTGGGACTGGGAAAGGTATGACAAAAGCTCTGTCTGGAAGGGACCAATGAAAGAGATAATTTGATAACATACAAGATTTGGTGTAGTCACCAAAAAAGAGAATGAAAGAAAAAAGAGGAGTCAAAATGAATTTTTGCCTGATGTATAAAGAGAGAGAGAGAAAAAGAAATATGGAAGAGACTTTTCAGGGAAATAAAGCTGAGCTTGATTTTGGACTTGGTGAATTTGAAGTGAGGGTGGAATATATCTGAATAGACCCACGAGAAGCGGGGGAGGGGAAGGGAAGATACAGAGGGGAACCTTGTTGGAGAGGTCAAAACTAGATATGTTGATTTAGGTGTTATCAGCATAGTGTGAGCAATGTACTGAAACTGAGGTCTTAGGAAACAACAGAGATAGTGCTTGAAAGACGAAGATGAGAGAGTGGAAAATTTCATACCATTGATGCCAAATGAGGCATTTTAAGAAGACTAAAGGAAAACCAGTTAGTACCTATGATATACCTAGCATTTGTTAATAACAACAGATATAGTCTTTTGTCCTCCCAATAAACCTGTAAAGAAGGAATTGTGATCATCCCTATTTTACAGGTGAATAAAGTAAAGGTGAGCATGTTTACGTAACTTTGTCTAAACTCATACCGCTAGTCCAAGGAATCTGGATGTAAACTGATCTTTGACTCCCAAGCTCACGTTTTCTTTTACTGAATATAAAATGACAATGAAAGGTCAAGAAGATGTAAAAACAAAGTGCTCTCAGTAGCTGCAAGGAGGAGACATCGCTTAGTCACAGTAATAGGAACAAATATTTCAAGGAACTTAAGCTAATTGGTGGTAAGTGGCTGGAAAGCATGACGTTAACCAATGAGAATGTTGGCAATGAATAGGACAGTTCTACTGAAGCAGCTGAGTCAAGGGAAGCAGGGAAGCACGCTGGCGAGTGGAGGAGGAGTGAGAGTTTAGGGGTGTGGTCTCCGAATACACATTAGGAAGCGACAGGCCCTCTGAGAAAAAGGGTTCCATGAAGAGTAGAAGAAAGATGTCAAGGTTAATGTTGACACCTGTTCCCTCTGGAGATGGGATGGAGGGGAGGGCAGGTGAGGAAGATGGCAGATAAACACATTCATCAAAGCATTAATTATATTGATAGCAACAAAGTTGGATCTTACTTGGAAGAAAGTTTATAAGAATAAAAACATGGCAGCTAAGTCACCTTAACCAGCTCACGGTCCCTCTTCCAGCCTTGGCTTTCTGATATGTTGAACAAATTAGGTCAAGTTAGACAAATTGATGCTTCAGGATCCAATACTTAACTTTCCGAGCATTGTGAAACTGAAGACCTTTGATCTGCTCAGAGACATAGCCATCATATCCTATGATGTATCAGGAGCACTTGTAGGAATGACTAAAATTAGAGGTACAAAAGAAATGTTTAACCTTTAAGTGCGCAGGTCAAAATTTCTGGCTTATCATTTGCTCTCCCCCTTATGAAAAATTATTAAAATGTCTGAATGTGTTACCACCGTAACTCTCAAAGGCAAGGGCTGTCTTCTCCAGTGAGTTCTCAGCATTGAGCACAATGCCTGCTACATAACAATGACTCAACATTTATTAAGTGAATGAAAGTTGGATTAGAAAATAAAATGTCACCAATAAAGAAGCTTTTCTTCCCAGCCGTTTTCTTCTCTTTGATCTCTCAGTCTCTCTCATAACATTTCAGGGACTTGAGAATTATGCTGACAGCTTTTTATGCCCTGCCTTGTTTTTGTATCCTTTAAATTGTTTTCTCATTTGGTTGCTATGTTGACTTTTTTGTAAAAGAGAACTAAACTTGGTGAATTAACAACATTAAATGTGCATCTTAGGATTTTTCAAAAATATCTTTAGTAGTAATTTAAAAATTAGTGTCCTTGTTTTCCATCTTTTGTTAATTTAAACATTGCCAAGAATATTTCTTTATAAAAAGGAATTGTGTTTTATATTATGGAGGAAAAGTGACTTAGGAAAAAAAAAAACGCAATTCTATTTCTGAGCAAATTGAGTGATGCTGGTGTAAGAAAAAAACTACATGAAGTCACTCCAAATTTAGTAACACTTCCCATCTTAAACACATGATTTTCAGTTGTTCCGGGCTGGCGAGGGGTTACAAAATGTCACCATAATACCATTTTCTTCCTTATTGGTTCTAGCTACGTCCTTCTCACCCCCAAATATGGTAGATGGACTTGTCAAAACCCTGCAATATGACAACATGGTTTATTACATTTTTTGTTAGAAGTATTCTACCAATATGAACTCAGAACTAGAGGAAATGGATTTAATTTACAGCAGCCCAATGATACAAAATATATTCTTTCTGGACCACTGAAACAACAAGCTGATTTGTGACTTTAATGCTGAGTACAGTGGAAAAGTTACAGCTGTAACAAAATCAAGAGACATCTCTGGTTAATGTCCTTAAATGAGAAAATTGACTGCAGGACTATGTTTCCAAATACATGGTTTCATATCCTTCATAGGACTTTCCAGAGTGCTATCAAAATCTTACATAGCACTATTTGGGGGGTTCACTGATTATTCTCATCTTTCTGTTTGGGAATTAGAGCCAAAGTTGGCATTCAGTGTCATCTGGCAATCGGAACATGGCTTTGGTCTCTCTTTTATCACCCAGCTTCAAGCTTGCAGGTTGTTTTGGTCTTCCGTTTCCCTGAGCTAGAGAGCTGTCTACTTACATGGGATACATAAAAAAATGCAGACTTAGCAAATGACTGTTTGGTTGTTGGGTAGAAACTAGAATATTGGGAAGGTAAAATACTGAGCAAGACAACCAAGTATATAAATGAATTTTCAGCAGAATCGGTAGTTATCCTGGATTTTGAGTCAAAATAGTAGCACAGCTTATACAGTCAGCCATGCTGTGAAAATGTGAATGTGAAGAAAGAGGGTGATAGATTGGTATTTATTTCTCCCTTAAAAATTTGTTCAGTTTTACACATTTGTTTATTTTTTTCAAAATATGCGATCTTACTGTACTGTTTTAAGAGTGACCAATACATTGTGCTATCCCTACACCTGGGCTATGCCCACAAGTTATGGGAAAGAGGTTATCTTTGTCACTCAAAACAGGAGAAATAGTGTGCAAGGAATTGAGCAGTAAAAGAGAGGGAAGCTGGAAGTTCTAACCCAGTTTCTTCTTCCTCTTTGGACTGCTGGTGATTTTATTTTAGCTGTTCTGTTTGCTCAGGCATAAGCTCTGTCACAACTTCTGCTACCATCTTCTACTTACCGAGTTTGCACCACTTGTAAATCAGCAGTCTGCATGCAATCTTGACAGCTGAGGTCTCCAGTCAGGAAACAAGCATTTTATTTATATTTTGATAATCTGAGAGCCTGGCCTCTGGACACTCAGTAAGATATCCAGTAAAAAGAATCCTGAAGAATACACAATATTTATTTATGAGTAGATGTCACCTTTCTCCACACAGGGGTTTAATTCCAAGCAACTTGAGGAAAATTAAAGACGGCCTCTTCTAACTCACTTGACACATTTTTTTCAAGACAGTGAGGAGCTCAGATCCGATGTGAGTGGAGGCCACAGCAGAGAGTATACGGTGACTGCTGGTGTGAAGTCTTCTTTGGCAGTGCTGAGAGAGGCCTTTGACCCACAGTCTGCAGAGGTAGCAAGAGTAACAATTATTCCATATGAACGACCTTTGAAACATACAAACATACATACATGTCACAAAAGAGGTTAAAATCCCACCAATTATGAACAGCACTGGCTTCTACCAGAATCACTCAAGGTTACTGAACAAACAGAACAATAAAAATAATTTGTTAGGATCGAAATGGCACTTGCAGACTCTGTTTTCCTTTCTAAAACATGTACTGTCAGGTGAAAATTGGAATCAGTAGTCTTAAACCCTGTTCTGAGAACCTACCTTGTAGGTCTCTAACATTTCTCTCCTAGATTCTGATAGTCCTTTAATCACTTGTTATCACCTTACTAGGGGATAAAAGGCATAATAGGAAATTAGAATATTTACATTTGTAATTCACCTGTTTTTCAGTTATCCTTGAGGCCTTTAACAATCATCACTAAGGGTGGTTAATAATTAACTTTAACCATAGAATTAAAGTTTGTCCTGCTTGATAGGGTTTAAGCTAGTTTTAGGGACTTCTATAATTCCAAAATAAGCATGTAGCCTAGGTAATTAGGTATATACTTACCTTTGCTAATTCTTCATTGTACAGGTTTTCCTGTTAAAACAATATTACATATTTTATATCTCTATTAAATCACTAACAGGTTAACAAATTAGAATAATAAGCTGTCCTAGTTCTCTGTTTTTTACTGAGGTAAAATATATGTGGTTAAAATTTACCATTTTAAACATTTTGAAGTATACAATTCTGTGAGATCAATTATATTCACAGTGCCATTTGATCATCAGCCCTGTCAATATCCAAAACTGGGGGCCTTCTGTGTGGCACGAGGGTTAAAGTCTCAGTGCTATCAAGCTGTCCCCAGCTAATGTAGTGCGAGTTCCATCCCTGGCCAGGGAGCTGACCTATATGGCGCAGCAGACTTCTCCTGTCTTACCCACTGCTCCCCTCAGCAGTGTATTTCAGTAGATCTATAGATCCACCTGTTCTGCTCCCCACTCTCAGCCCCCGCACTTCTGTCTGGCCTACACCCCCAGTTCTTGTATGCATCAATAAATAAAAATAAATCTCAAAAAAAAATCCAAAACTTTCTCATCACCCCAAACAGAAACTCTGTGCCCCATTTAACAGTCCCTCCCCACCCCAAAGAACACCTCTGTTCTATGTTCAGTCTCCCTGAATTTATCATTCCCATTTATTTCATGTAAATGTAATCATACGAAGTTGGTTTTTGGTGTTTGCCATTTTTCCCTTAGCACACTGCTTTCAGAGTTCATCCATATTGTAGCATTCCTTTTAATGGCTGAATAATATTCTGTTGTAAGCATTTAACACAGGTTGTTTATCTATTTGTCTGTTAGTGGGCATGGGTGGTTTCCACACTTTGACTTGAATAATACTGTTGTGAACATCTAAGTGT